>PVJC01021355.1:0-28316 GCA_004026665.1 Murina feae | reverse complement strand
ACCCCTCCATTCACACTCACCCCTCGGTACGGCCTCTACCCTCTGCAGACTGGCCCCCAGAGGTGTCACTCAAGACCCCCGAGCTGCCTGCTGCATTACAGGGTTTCTGTGGGTGAGGGGACCCCAGCACCCCCCTTCCCTCACAGGACTCCCAGGGAGAGGACCTCAGACATCCGGGACACAGCAGGTTCTATGTCCAGTGGAGCCGGTGTTTGCAGCAGAAACCTCCCACAGAGGCCAGCAGACCCAGCGGCCCACGGACTCTGGGAGTGCCCACCCCCGGCTCTGTGTGGGCCCTGAGCCTGACGTCCCCATCACACCAACCAGCAGCAAGGCCTCAGGCCACGCCCTCTCCCAGGGAGACAGGCGGGGGCACAGGGCAGCCCTCCCCCTGGCCAACTCCAGGTCTGAATGCCGAGGGTCGAGCCAACGGCCCGTGGAAAGCTGTATTGAAGGTACCGCTCAGGTCAGGTCGGTGTGTGAAAGGGACGAGGGGCAGAGGGAGGGGAGGTGGGGAACAGACAATCGCTGCGACTGTGGGAAGCGCCCCAGGTGCCCACGCCGTCCAATCCCAGAACCCGTGACTGTGAAGGCAACTGTAGCGATGGGTAGGCCTGGTCAGAAGGCCACTTCCCTCTGTGCTGGGGCTCAAACCATCAGCACCGAGTCAGCTTGTCCACTGAGGGCTCAAGGTATGGATTGGTGGGTGGATGAATGGATGGATGGATGGTAGATGGTGGATGGATGGATGGATGGTGGATGGATGGATGGATGAAGGATGGATGGATGAAGGATGGATGGATGGATGGATGGTAGATGGATGGTGGGTGGATGGATGGATGGTGGGTGGATGGATGGGTGGATGGATGGATGAAGGATGGATGGATAACAGATGGATGGATGGATGAATGGATGGTGGATAGATGAGTGAATGGATGGAAGGATGGATGGATGGTGGGTTGTGGATGAATGGATGGATATGTGGATGGATGGATGGATGGATAAATGGTGGATGGATGGTAGATGGTGGGTGGATGTGTGGATGGAAGGACGGAAAATGTTAAAGGCAGAAACTCTCACTTCCCATTCTTGACTTTCCTTCCCTGAACA
The DNA here is from genome assembly GCA_004026665.1 of Murina feae. Classification (NCBI taxonomy): domain Eukaryota; kingdom Metazoa; phylum Chordata; class Mammalia; order Chiroptera; family Vespertilionidae; genus Murina; species Murina feae. The sequence goes on along the minus strand of PVJC01021355.1, from coordinate 27,206 downwards.
AAGTAACCCCCTTGTTCCTTCTACCCCCTGGACTCTGATTGGTTGATCTGGGGGACACCTGGGCTTGCTTGGCCCAGTCCCCATCACAGCAAGGAGCTTCCTTCAGAACTGCCTCCCTTCAGCCATGTGAGTGGCTTGCCTGGCCCAGCACTCCAGGGGTGCAGTGGGCTTGGCGGCGATTCTAGGGTTCAGCTGCAGGCCCCGGGCCTCTGAGCTGGTGGGACTTCACTTCCCCACCTTCTGACTATTCTTTTATCTCTGGAACCACTTGGCGGGAAGTAATGAGTACTGGGCCCCGCAGAGACCCCCACACGGCCTGCCCGCCCCCGAGCCTATATGTCCCCCTGAGCTGTGACTATCAGGGGACCATCTTGCTGGCAGCTCAGGGAGGGGGCGGGGCAGAGAGCAGCACGCAGTCGAGCTGGGCCCACGGAGGCCGCGGGATAAACAGTGACATCAGATTATTTCTAACAGATTTCCATGCTGCTACATTCCAGCCGAGGGCAGCCAGGCAAGGGCGGGGCGGCGGGGGACCCGTCCCCGATGGAGGGGTTCTTGGGGCTGCACCAGCCTCCTGCAGACCCACCTCCCAAACCGCTCGCTAGGAAGGGAGCCGGGAACTGGGGCTCCGAGTTGCCATTGTTCTGTTCTCCATCACCCGTGGCAAACGTGGTGCCTCTCCGAGCCCCGACCTGCCTGTGAGACAAGCACAGAGGGTCCCACTCCAGGACCAGCCCACAGAGGTGCCCACGGTGCTGGGGACCCCTCCTCCGCCCCCGCCGGAGCTGCCAGGGCTGTGCCGCCCCAGGCCGCGCTCATCGCCATTCGCCCCGCACGCAGCCTCAGGCTTGAGAGCCGAGCTCGGGTTATTAACGCAGCAGATGCATAGCTCTGAGAACAGACATTCCTGCAGACGCGCTAAATGCTGAGAATAATCCGTCGCCGTGCAGAGTCCCAGCCCATGCCCGGGACCTGGCCCCCGGGACCGAGGCGCGGAGCCCAGCTGCCCAGCCCACAGCGCTGGATGTGCTCGGGGCCTGGGGGGCTGGGAGGCGTCGGGCGGGCCGTCTCGCTAGTGGCCTGGCCCAGCCTCTCCTGCAGGGCCCAGGTGTGCAGGCCTCCCCCCCACAGAGGGAGCCCCCTCCTTCCCTGACCCTGACAGGACGGCACCATCCCCTGCACCGTGGCCTATCCCCTCATGGACCCGGCGGGAAAGGCTCGGGCATGAGGAAGTGAGATCAGAACCCCCGCGGCCGGTCCAGGGCCCGGAGCGGGAAGTGCGGGTCCTTCAGGTCCCGGGCCAGGTGCTCCGTTGGCCTCCTGTCCCCCAGGATGGCCGTGGGGGCTGAGCTGTGTCCCCCCACATGTTTTGCCCGAACCCTGGGTCCCGTAATGCAACCAAGCTGGAGACAGGGGCGACGTCGTCCGAGTTAGGTGAGGTCGCCCGGGTGGACTTCAGTTCAGCCCGACTGTGCCCTCGCAGGAAGAGGAGGCAGAGGCACAGGGCGGGGACCCGGCCGCGGGACGACGGAGGCTGCGGGGAATACATGTTTGACGCCACCCGAGTATGTACTTGGTTACAGCCTCCTGCTACTGACCCAGAGAGCCAGGCTGGAGGGCCCTGGCCCCCCACGGGTGCAGCCGGGGGTCCTCACCGCTCACAGCCCCCTCCGGAAGCTCCCCACCGGCCCCCTCGGTTCTTAGTCTGCTCATAGCATCTCAAAGCAGGTCACTAGTCTACCCATTTCACAGATGCAGAAACTGATGCACAAATGCACAAATGTATGAAGGTTCTGGATCAGCCCTCTGCTGGGAGGGAAGCCTGAGCAGCAGCCCCCCAGAGCCTGGGACACTGGATATCCTGGGAACGAGTCGCCGGCTGGCTGCTCAGGTCCACGGCCAAGCTCAGCCACTCAAGGTCAGATCCACCTCCCGACACACTGGCGGGGACCTGGGGCGGGTGTCACAGGCCACGGCATCCCAGGGCCCCCTTGCCCTCCGCAGTTCCCGCCTGCAGCTGGGCCCGGCTGCCGAGGGGCTGCCGGCACAGACCGCCCCAGAGCTCACTGCCCACACCCGCCCTCCCTGGCCCCATCCCCGTCCAGCGGGGCGGACACAGGGCCGGGGGCTGTGACCGGCAGCCAGACCACCTGGCCCCTCCTTAAAGGCAGCGCATTATTCTAAGACGATTATTTATCGGCGCGGTGCTCAGGGGACGCGTTCCTATTTCAGGCCCGCCCCATTTCCTCGTGCTTCCATCGCCCGGGGCGGGCGATGCCGCTGCCGTTTTGATCAAGGCTTGTTCCTGCTGAAAAGCCTCTTTGTTTGGGAGATGGGATTGGCCTTTCCCCCTCCTTTATTCCTCGGTTAATACACCACTTCCTCGGCCCCGGGGGCAGCGCGGTGCCCGCGATTGCTCAAATCTCACTGTTTTTCTTCTAAATCACGGTTGACTCCCCCCCCCCCCCACGCTGCACGCTACGCGAGCTGTGGCCGAGCAGGGTGTCCGCGGGCCCCGCCGCCTCCCGCTCCGGGTGAGAGGCGGCTGCTCCCGGACCAGCCCATCCCCTCACACCCGGCGGCTCACAGTGTTTTAAAAATCGGAGGTGCCCTTAGCGTGGCTCAGCGGTGGGCATCGGCCTAGGAACCAGGAGGTCAGGGTTCAATTCCCGGTCAGGGCACAGGCAGCCGACAGCGATCCCCTCTCATCATGGATGTTCCCCCTCTCTCTGCCTCTCCCTTCCTCTCTGAAATAAAAATAAGATAAAAATCATAAAGAAAACGGTGGTAAAAGTCTTCCCCATCGTCTGTGCAGCTCAGGGGCCTTACACAGTCACACCGACACGCAGCCGCCACCACCATCATCTCTAGAACTTTCCATCGTCCTGAGCTGGCCCTGTTTCCACTGGACACGCACCCTGCCCTGCCACGCCCTGCCCGCGCCGCCACCCGCTCCGTGGCTGTGGGTCTGCCTCCTCCGGGGCCTCATCTGAGCGGCCTCCAGCGCCCGCCCTGCCGTGTCCGTGTTATTCCACTCGCGCGTCCTCAGCGCCGCGCACATCGAGCGGGCGTCAGCGCCCCTTCCTTCTCGGGGCTGAGGGGTGCCCACCCGCCCAGACCCTGGGCTGTTTCCACCTTCCTCCTGTGGAGAAGGCTGTTCTGAACGTGGGGGCGCAGGGTCTGCCTGAGCATCACCGAAACCCACCCAACGGGGTCCCCCAGGCTGCCCCCCCGAGTGAAACTAGGCTGCATCCTTGGGCTGGTCCTCACCATCTCCCCGACTCTCAGGCCCTGCAGGCCCAGCGGGCTCTCCTTCCGGGTCCTGCACAGACACTCTCTGGACCCCAGCCCCCCCTATAAAAACGGGGTGCATCCCACCTGGGACAGTTGGGAGGTTCAAGGCCACAGGCCCCTGCGTGTGAGGACCCTGCTGCTGGCACTGCCCCTGCAGGACCACCAGGTGCCTCCATACCGCTGGCCAGCAGCGCTTGCACCCCATTCCCATTCAACATCCCTGGCACCCGTGTGCCCAGTGCACCCCGGGAACAAGGGGGACCCTGTTCCGCTGGAGGCGAGTGCCTGACAGATGGAGCAGAGGCCCTGCAGGAGCCCCAGGGCACGGGCGTCGGGCCCCAGGGCTGGACACAGCCCTGAGCCGCTAGGTTTTCTGAGGCCCGTCTATGTGGGGTGGTAGGCGGCGGGTGGCCGGCGGCTTTGCTGGTGCCAGGCCTCAGGAGAGGAAGGGAAGGGGACCCAGAGGGACACGGCTCACACAGCCAGGGGCAGCAGCCACTCAGCATGTGGCCGGGTGGGTGTGGGGCAAGGACCCAACACCCACCAACACCCTGTTTCTGTAAACCCAGAGGTGTAGGTGGGGCGCGGAGGGTGGGGCCGAAGTGGGACAGTCACATGCCTGTTGCTATGCGCCCCCTGGGACACAGAGAGTTTGGGGGACGAGGCTGAGGCCCCAGGGAGGCTGGCCAGGGCGGCCCCAGGAGCTGCCCCATCTGGGGGCACAGTGTCGGGGACAAAAGGGCTGGGCTGGGTCCCCTCTGGGCTGCACGCGGAGGAGGAACGGGTTGACGCCCATGACCACCGACCGCTTACAGACGGTTAGCTCTTCGGCCCGCACGCCTGAGGCTGGCTCCAGGCCGAGCGAGTCGCACAGTTAGCAAATGTGGCTCCAAAAGTCTCAGGAGCAAGAGAGCAGACAGCGTGCCCTCACCCGCCAGGAAGGCTGCGCTCCCAGGGCCTGGGGCTGGGCTCCGGGCGGGTGGCGCGAGGAGAAAGGCCCGGGGGACCCATCGACGGGGCGGGAGGTGGAGCCTTGGACCTCGGGCTGCTGGGCCGCTGGGCTCACGGAGCAGGCTCCGCGCTCTGAGGCGCTGGCTTTGTGGAACCACAACTGGATGTTGGCACCGGGGGCAGCAGAGGGGTCGGTGTGGCCATTGCCTCGGAGCCTGCGGGCAGGGCCGCTGGTGGCGGAGCAAGTCCACTGCCCCCTCCCTCTCCCCGGACGCTGGCTGGCCCCCTGCCCGGCCCTGGCCTTGGCCCCCAACCAAAGCAGGGGTAGGAGGGGCACAGCTGAGCCCTCTGCAGCCGGGATGGGGGCTCCAGTCGCCCAGGTGCCCGGGAAAGGCGTGCCTTAGGGGCCGGGAAGACTTTCCCACTGCCACCCAGGCACCTGCTCCCATGCCCCCTGCGTGTTGCCCAGACGATAGGCCTGAAGACAGGGGAGATGACAGAAAACTGGGGTGCCCTCCCCCCAATCCTGTGGGCCAGACGCCCAGGGACAGCCTCACCCTTGCAGACACGGGGGCTGTCCACCCCCACCTCCGCGCAGCCCCTAGCTGCGGCCACAGCAGCCAACGCGCCCTGGCCCTCGGGCCGCCTCTGCCCTAATAAAGACGTTTATAGTTTTAAGCATCAAATAAAGAGCTTGACTCGGCCGGCTCCTTCCCTGCTCAGTCGCCACAGCTCCATTTAGCAGGCCAGTGGTGAGAAAAGAGAGAAAGGGAGGGAAAAAAATTCATTAATTTTTATTAACAGGGAGAGCCATTTGTTCCCTGTGACAATATTTGACTTGTCGAAATGATTTTCACCTCTGCCAGGAGGTGGGCGCTCCCCACATACATCACCCGATTACTCCGAGCGGCCGGCCGCAGTCATTAGGCAGTGAATTAACGACAGTCCCCAGCGCTATTAATCACCCTGACAAAGGCGTTAGCTCGCTGACCCGAGCGCCGGCCCGGCCCGGCAGCCGGAGGAGAGGCCCGCGGCTGGGCTCCGAAGGAAGGCGCCGGGGGCTGGAGCGGCCGCCCAGCCTCCCCTTCCTTCCCCAATCCTGGCCGGAGGGCGGGCGGTGGGCGCCGGGCTCCCTGGCTTCCTCCTGGGAAGTGTTTCACTGCAACACTGTCCTCGGCGAGGTGGCGGCCAACACCCGGGGCCCACCAGGAGGTTCACGCCAATAACCGCATTTATTCCCCAAGACACAACCTCAGGGGTGAGGCCCGCTATTGCCTCATTTTATGGATCAGGAAACTGAGGCACAAAGATGCCAGGGCCTGGGCCGACCAAGCTGCAAGGCTGTGCCCCTGCGCTGAACCCACCCCCACACTGACCCCGCACCAAGGCCTCCCACCCCGACGCCCCAGAACGCGGGTGGGCGTCGGGTCCAGCAAGCTCGGGGGTTTCCTTCGGCTCCTGATCTGCTTCATGACGATGCGGCTGGGCCCTGGACCACACGGTTGGAGCTGCAAGCGTCCACTTACAGGCAGAGGTTTTTACATAAACGGACGGGGCGACTTTCTGAGATTTCCTCACCCCAACACTCAGCCGGGCCACTGCGCGGGGCACGGCGACCGTCCGCTGCTTCCCCGCTGGCAGTGCAGGAGCCGCCAAGCCCGGGAGCAGATGCGGGCGTCTCTCTCCCGCGTCCCCTCGCGGGCGCCTGGTGGGACGCGGTCACACCCACAGGCTGGTGCGTCGGGGACGATGCTGACAGGTGCCCGCTGGCAGCTCCTCCGCGAACAGACTCCGTGAACCTGCGGCGCGGTTACTGCAGATGCGTTTCCTTTTGCGGTTTCAAAGGCGGTTTCCTGAATAATGCGGCTTTGTTGTCAGAGCGTAACACAGGCTCGGGCCCAGGGTGTGCGACCGCTGTCCTTGCCGCCGTAAGGCTTCCGGTCCCCAGGAGGCTGTCGGGGGCTCAGTTTTGGGGGAGACAAAAGTTCTACACGGATTTTCGATTTCACAGGCTCGGCACCCCCGACCCCCTCTCCCCTCCGGTTCAAGGGTCAGCTGTGCTTTCCCATCCAGTGTGTGCAGCGGAGGGAGGCTCAACGGTGGGCCTTAGGACTCTGGCTTTCCACGGAGTTGACTTCCTCCCGGGTCCTAGGGTCGCATGGGTTTTGCTGGTAAAAATCAGCAGAAAATTCTGTCCTGACCAGAAGTCCCCACTCAGCGTCAGGGACCCCTGGGGCCCGGAGAGAAACGTGTCCAAAGGAATGGCCCGAACAGGCGGGGCCGGAGCCCCATCCGCAGGTCATGGCGACTGGTGCTGCGGTTCCCTTCTGACCAGGACTGTGGCGTCCGGGCCTGCAGATCCAGGGGCAGTGGCCTCGCCTTCCCCGACCTGGTCCCGTTCCAGGTCTGAGACGCCAAGAGGCCGCCGCTGGGCAGGGAGGTGGGCCACCCCGGGCTGTGCGCTGCGGGACGCCAGGCCGGCCCACGGGGCTTCTCAGAGCCACACCTTCGCGGGAGGCGTGGCAGGGCCCCCCTTTCGGGCCTGGCGGGATGCGGAGGGCCATCCGCAGACCCAACCAAGGGCCGGCAGGGGGCCCCTCCCCCCTCCTTCCCTGACACCACGCCAACCATCTTGTGCGCATGAACCCAATTAGTCATCTTTACGTTTTAAACCCATTTCCCCCATTAGCCCGGCCGTCAGACATGTATCTCAGCCTGGTCTACGCCGAGCCTGAGAGGAGGAGGGTGGGGAGGACGCCCGTGTTTATGCCTCAGCACCCTCCCTAGTTCTCCTCGTTAGCGACTGAGTCACACGCCCCACGACCTCCCCCCTGTTCCTCTCCCCACGGTTTCTGTGCGTCGGAAATATAACCAAATAGCCGCACACTCACGCGTGGGTTCCGTGGCAGATGCGGGCGCAGAGGCGCGGGACGGGCCTCCCTCCGTCGGGCTCAGCGCTGCGGAGTGGCCGGCGGTGGACGGGCGTCTGGGTCCACGCGCATCCAGGGGGCTGGGCTCCCCTGGGCCTCCCTCCTCCTCTTCTCTCGCTGCAGCCTCGGACCAGCACCTCCTCAGGCTCCCGCTGGAGGCGGTCTCGTGAGGTGGTCTCGCGTGGGGGCTTCTCGTGGGGTGGAGGCGGCCTCGCCTGGTGCAGCCCGGGGAGTCCCGTCGAGGTGGGGCCCGGGAGAGGCGTGGAGGCTTGTGTTCTGCCGTGTGGCACCACGTCCTGCCGCGTGTCCTTGTGCACACGCCTTGCGGTCTGAGCCCCGAGGCACCTGCTCCCTAGGGCCGCGTGAGGACGACGTGAGCGAGCACCACGCACACGCTCAGCACCCGCGCCTGTCGGCCGATGGTCCCACCTCACAGACGCACCCGTGTCTGTGGCTCGGGCACCTCCGTGTCCACCTCCCCCGCCCCCACCCGAGGGCCTGCAGGGCCTCTGGTTCCTGGCGAAACGCAGGGTGCTCACCCCCAGGCGCGGTCTCTTTCGTGGCGAAGGCCACAGGCCACGGGGAAACAGTCCCCAAGGCCGTCCCCACGCGGAGGCCCCGGGTGGCCCGAGCCCAGCGGCCTGCGGGGCGGCGGGCACCTGGCAGCGCTTTGGAACCGGCCACCTGCTCAGGCGCCGCCCATGGACGCCTCCACGGGTCCGAGCCAGGGCTCCGGCCAGGCCTGCGCCGCGCCCCGCGGCCTGGGCTCCCTCTCCTCCTGAGAACCCCCACAGGGAACCCCGCGCGTCCCACAGCCCTCGGCCGGCCTCGGCCCCTGGCGTGACCCCGCGGCCTCTGCAGGGTCACCTCCGTGTAAGGTCCGCCGCCTCCCAGGGCCCTCGCCACCTGCCCTCGTCCATCAGCTTTTCTCTGCTGGCGGGTCTGGGGGAGGCGGGCGTGGAAACCCACGATTTCCTGGCAGTTAATGAATTTCAGGCCGATGGAAGGCAAGGTGAGGCTGCAGCGTGGCCTCAGGGCCAGACGCGGGAAGGTCAGGCTGCAGCCCCCCGCCCCCCAGACGCCCCTGTCCCAGGCACTTCTCAGCCTGCGTTTTCCCAGCGTCAACCACATGTGCGAAGTGGCCCCAGGAAAGGCCAATCCCCATCCCCAACCAGGTGCCCCCGTCCCTGAGCCAGGTGACCCCATCCCTGAGCCGGGTGACCCCGTCCCTGAGCCAGGTGCCCCCACCCCTGAGCCGGGTGACCCCATCCCGTCCCTGAGCCGGGTGACCCCACCCCTGAGCCAGGTGACCCCATCCCGTCCCTGAGCCGGGTGACCCCGTCCCTGAGCCAGGTGACCCCATCCCTGAGCCGGGTGACCCCATCCCGTCCCTGAGCCGGGTGCCCCCACCCCTGAGCCGGGTGACCCCACCCCTGAGCCGGGTGACCCCGTCCCTGAGCCCAGGTGGGTATCACACCAAGAGGCTGCCTGTGAGACAAGTCCCCTGAGAGGAGCCGAGCAGAGGAGGGCCCTGGAGGTTCCCCCATGAACCCCAACAGGCTCCACCACAGCTGAGCCTCCTCACAGATGGGCCACCTGCGCGAAGGCACAGGCTCCCCCCAGGGCCGCCCCCCAACAGCCAATCAATGGCTGAGGACTGAACAGGGGGTGGAGGGAGGCCTGTGGCGGGCAGAGCCCCCTGCCTGCTGGGGAACAGCCCCGAGATTACGGGGGGCAGGGAGAGGAGGGCACATCCGCCTCCTGTGTGGCCTGTCCCAGGGGTGCCCTGGCATCCCCAAATGGCCCATGAAGAGGGGAGGCACACCCCACAGCTCCTGACGCGGGCCCTCAGCCCCGCTCCCAGTGCCCCCCCAACACAGCCCCTCGGAATTGCTGCGCTGAGTCCGCGCGGCCAGGCCTGTGCCCTCATTTCTCCTGCGGTCACCTCATGGCCGGGCCCCGTCCAGGCCGCCCGCCTGCCACCAGCACTTAGGCAGCAATCCCTCACGCTCCAAGCCCATCCCTGCCCGAGCCGCGGCCACCACGCGGGGACGTGTCCCTCCGACCGACCGGCAGATCGCGCCGGGAAGCCGAGGGCCCGAGGGGAGGCGGACGGGGGGGGGGGGGGGCACAGCCTGAAAGGGCCGAGCCTCTCTCCTCTCTCCCGCTCAGCGGCCACCGCAGCCGGAGCCCCGCAGCCCGACGCCAGGAACGCGTCCTGGAGCCGTCAGCCCGGCCCCGCCGCCCGACACCCATCGTGTTTCTAAACATCAGAAACGCGGAAGGGAAATCCCTCCCGTGAAACACGCCTCTCGGATCGCCGCCGGCTGCCAGCCCGGGACAACCTGCCGTTACCCTCAATCGCCACGCAGACCTCAGGGCCACGGAGCGGAGCCGGCCCCCGTGTCCGGCACATGCTGTGCTCAGGCGGCGGCCTCTGAGGCCTGCGGACGGCGCGACATTGGGGAGCAGGGGGTGCGCACCGCACCCCTGGCGGTTTTAGGGGCCGGCGAGGCCAGCGGGACAGGCGTGGAGAGGTGTCCGAGCGCCTCCAGCACCCATGCTCTGGCTGCAGACCTGTCCCCAGAGGCCTCGCAACGACAGGGCCTGGGGGAGGACCTGTCCACTCTCCACTGTCCCGAGCTGGACTGTGACCCCCACTCTCCTAGGCGGACGTCCCGGCCCCAGGGCCTCAGGATGTGACTGCATTTGGAAATAGGGGCCCTCCAGCGAGCTGGTGAGATGAGGAGGGTCCCTCATCCCGTGATGGGGACCTTGTGAAAGAGGAAATCTGGATGCAGACGCGCGCACAGGGAGAATGTCACGGGAAGACGGAGCTGAGCGGGTGATGGGTCTGCAGGCCGAGGGCGCCGAGGGTGCCGGCAGCCACCAGGAGCCGGGGGAGCCAGCCCTGTGACACCTGCACCTAAATCTCTGTGGCTGACGTCCCGGCCGTGGTGACAACAGCCCCAGGACCCACCACTGTAACCGGCAGATTTCCTTTGCAACTTCTTCCTGAGCACCTACTGTGTGCGAGACGGTCGAAGGGGTTCATTTTGGGGTGGACACACAGTGTGGACACAGGATTGTGCCGAGTGGCTGGCCGGATGGGTCAGGGCAGAGCTAGTGTTTCCCACAAACACCCGTGGAGCTCCATGCCGGGGCTCCCGCACTCACCCCCACTCCCAAAGCGTTCAAGAACCTGACCCTTGACCTCCTGCTGCCTGGACGCCTGGGTCTGTACAGCGGGACCGGCCAGCTCATCCCCATCTCCTCGGGGGACGCTGGAGGTCAAGGGGGCAGCGCTCAGCCCTGCCTGATGCACAGCCAGGCCCCTGCGCCCCCCTCAGGGCCACAGTCTCCAGGGCAGGGGCAGGGGTGCGTGCTCCTGGCGAGCAGGCTCACCCCAAGTCATTCACTTCCAGGGGAAGGGACCTTTCTGTCCCCACGGCCTCTCCCCAGACCAGGCTGGACGAGCGGTTCGTAAGGCAGAGCCTGGGCCCCGGGCGGCGGGCGGGCTGCTCCCAGGCTCCTGAGTTCCGATCATCGTTGCTTCCGGGGGAAGCGGCTCCGTGGCCACAGCCAGCAAATCTCTGGGACGGAGACCAGGACCGGGCGTGGGGCTGGGCTTCGCAGCGACAGAGGTTTTGTTGGAGACGGGGAGGCAGCTTCGGGTGTGGACGGCGGGGGGGGGGGTTACGGGACGGCGGGGCATCCCATGCCGAGCGGCCGGCTCACGGGCGGGGAAAGCCACCATCGGCCGAGGCCCGTTGTGCCGCCGCAGAAAGAAAAGGCCTGTTTTGGTGGAGACACTTCTGCAAAGCGCGGCTGCCTCCTCCCGGGCGCTCCGGTCCGTCCTCGGGGAAGGAGCCGTCTTCTCTCCCAGGTCCCGCTCCCCTCCTCCCCCTCCCCCCCCCACTCCCCTCCTCCCCTCTGCCTCCCCCATTTCCAGCCCAGCGGCCGAGTGTGGTGAGGAGCCCAGGACCACGGGACCTGACCCACGACAGGAGGGCACTCGCCACGCGTGAGCGCGGGGCCTGGGACAGACGGCGCCCCAGGGACCCGGGGCAGCTTCTCCAGAGCTGATGCGGAGCCGCGAAGGCGCTGGCACGGCCCCGAATAGACCCGCCGGCCCACGAAGCCGGGACCCGCGCCACCCCCGAGTGAGGGGACGGCCGTCGCGCGGATGGACACGCGACGGTCACGCGGGGCGCGGCCCAGGAAGGAACGGTAACCCTCACTGTCCCCGTGTCTTGTTCATGGTCTCGGCGCCCGGGAGACCGCACAGCGAGCCCAGTGACAACCCGAAACGGACGGCCACGGACGGCCTGTGACCGTGAGCGGGTGGCGGGCCGGGGCAGCGCCCGTGTCCACGCTCCGGGGAGCCCTCCCGTGTCCGGGGGCCCGGGAGAGACGCACTGACCGCTGCTGCGGGCCGGGCCGCGGGGGCACCGTCGCTCCGCCCGGCCTCCCTGGCAGCCGCGGGCAGGGACACTGCATTGTGGAGCCGCTCGCTGGCAGGGAGCCCTGCCTCGTCCGCGGGCGGGCGGCATGGTAATGAGACCGTTTCTATGGAAATGAGCTTATAACTATTCATTTTCTCCCCATTCCCGACCCATCCACAAAGAGGTTTTCCGAAATGACCCCCGTCTTCCTACCCCCGACGTGTCCTCGCGCCGTCACCCGGCCGCTAATCAGCCCGAGGAGAAAGGGGAGAGGAAACGCCGGCCTTTGACAAGATGTGGGAAACCTCGCTGGGGCTCCGCGCGGCTGTGACCGGCAAGCAAAGCAGCCCCGGCCGGGGGCCAGGCTGCCACTCACTGCCCCGCGCTTCCCAGCGGGCGCTGCGCCTTCTGCCGCCCCCCCAACCCTCCCCCCTCAAGACACTCCAAAACCCTCGTGCCTGGCTGGACATCCAGCGCAGCCTGCTGCTCGCCTACCTCCCCTGTCCGCCAGGAGCCCTGTCCCCACACGGCCTTTGCTCTCCTTCTGGGGTCACGGGGTCGGGAGAACAACAGAAGAGAAGCCACAGACCCGGGCGGTTGGCCTGAGACAGCGCAAGGCCCTCCCAGCCCGATTTCCTCCTGGCTGTGTGTCCTCGGGCAGGGCGCCTGCCCTCTCTGAGCCTCCTACTGCTCTGGAAGTGGAGGTGGGAGGATTACACTGGGCCATTCCCGCCCTGGCCCGTTTGCTCCGTGGGGAGAGCGTCGGCCTACAGACCGAAGGGTCCCAGGTTGGATTCTGGTCAAGGGCACAGGCCTGGGTTGGGGGTTTGGGCCTCAGGAGGGGGCGTGCAGGACGCAGCCGAACCATGATTCTCTCTCATCATTGGTGTTTCTCTCTCTCTCTCTCCCTCTCTGAAACCAATAAAAAAAATTTTTTTAAATATATTTTATTCATTTTTTGCAGAGAGGAAGGGAGAGGAATAGAGAGTTAGAAACATTGATGAGAGAGAAGCATCGATCAGCTGCCTCCTGCACGCCCCCCCCCCCCCCCCCCCCCCCCCCCCCCCCCCCCCCCCCCCCCCCCCCCCCCCCCCCCCCGCCCCGCCACTGGGGATGTGCCCTTGACCGGAATCGAACCTGGGATCCTTCAGTCCACAGGCACGCTCTATCCACTGAGCCCGACCGGTCAGGGCTAAAAAAGTATTTTAAAAAATAAATAAAATAATAAAAATAATAACCTGGGCCATTCCGGCCAAGCGCTCAGGGTGGCAACGCCTGCGAGGGTCGGTGAGGCAGTCGCCGGAGGCCAGGCATCAGCCGGGCTGTAGCTCCGGGCCCCTGATGGAGACAAGAGGCTCCTCACCCCGGCTGCTCCTAGGGCCCCGAGTTCTCTGTGCCCCTCCCCTGGTGAGGGGCAGGGGTGCTTCTCAGGGATGCGGCCCCTTCACGCTTTCCTAAACGCCAAGCGGCTGCTGTATACACTGTAGCCCCCCATGAGTGCACCCTGAGGTCACTAGGGAGTGGGGGGGACAGGTGACTTGGCACCTCAGGATGACCCCACCAACTGATGGCACATGCCCCGTGGGCACATGCCCCTGTAGGTGCTGTAGTGAGACCCTCCGGCACCGGGGCTGCCTGTGGCCATGGCGCCGTGGACACCGTCCGCTGACTCCCTCGAGACACACTGGGGGCCCTGGTGCCCATCGAGGCAGCTGCCCAGAACTGACGCCACCGCGGTCCCTGGAGGCCACATGACGGTGCAGAAGCTCCACGGAAGCCACTTTCTGCCCGTGCTAAACCCATATGTGGCACCCAGGAAGGTGTGGGCCCTGGGCTCTGGCTTGAGACTACTGGTCCCCCCACCTGTGTGGGGAGGAGCCCGCTGGGGGCCGCCCTCCCGACAGCCCAGGGCCCAGGCTCCTCTGCACAGCCCAACCCCGTCAGGAGTGGACAAAACTCCCCAAAGCAGCTCCTCCTCTCGTCCCCCGTTCCTGTCGGTTAACCCTGTCCTCCCCGAACCCCGTCCATGCCTCTGGGGAAACCGATGTGAGTTTGAGCCAATTCTTTCTTTCTCTTTCTTTCTTTCTTTCTTTCTTTCTTTCTTTCTTTCTTTCTTTATAATATATACGTGCTTATTGATTTCAGAGAGGAAGGGAGAGGGAGAGAGACAGAATCATCAATGATGAGAGAGACTCATGGATCAGCTGCCTCCTGCACGCCCACACTGGGGACCGAGACCACACCCCGGGCCTGTGCCCTGACCTCCCGGTTCCGGGGTCGATGCTCCACCCCTGAGCCGCGCCGGCCGGGCCATGTTTTAAATAAAGTCCATCCGCCCGGACGAGCTCAGCCGAAAAACAGAAGCCACCGCGCCTTCCCTCCTGCAGAGACAGGCCCGAGGACTCCCGGCAGAAACCATCCTGGGTTTCATCCCCTCCGAGAACAATCTCCCGCAACTCGCCGGAAAGGGACCAGGTGACAGTGAGCCTCCACGCTGGCCCCGCGAGCACCTCGCTGCCGTCCGTCCTCCAGCCGTCTGTGGCCGGGCCGCGCGCTGTCACGGCCCACGCAGGCGATGTGAGTGGATGGCGGGGGACCGGGGAGATATATTAGCGCCGGGGGACATTTGTCACCTGCTCCGTCTCCTTCCCCGGGAATACCGGTGATGAATTTGCAAATGGCCCGGCCTTGTGACAGGGCGTCCTCTCCCTTCATTATTTATCCCTCCCCGCGCCCCTCGATCAGCGGCCACAGTGACAAATGCACAAATAAAAGGCAGAGACAATATTTTAGCCACGTGCCGTAAATCTCCCCTGCGCATTATTAATTTAAGGACGTCCATTCCCGGCCGCTGCGGGGAGGGAGGCGAGAGGCCCCTGAGGGTCACGGAGAGGAAACAGCCCCGGGCCAGAGCCTCGCACCCACCCAGGTTTTGTTCCAAAGACCAAACCGTGGCTGCTCCCCCAGATGCGGGCACACTGTGCAACGTGGGAGCCGGGGTGTTGAAAGGATCCCGTTTTCTCAGGCGCTGGGAAGGCGGGCGAGGCCCACGTGGGGCTGAGATGGCAGCGGCCCAGGGGGGTAAGCAGGAAGGGTGCTGGGTGTGGGGCAAGGGCGTCCCTGGAATGACGGAGCCGGTCCCCTGCCCTGCCCTGGAGACACGGCTGTGAAAATCCACCACGAAGCTGCCGCACACGGAAGCCAGGGCCTCCTGAGGCGCCTGCAGCCTGGTTTTCCTTCCCCCGTTTTATTTTCTTTTAAAATCTCCAAGAAAGGTGCCCCGGCTGCCCTCCCCCCACCTGCCTCGCCTGCCTGTCAGACACCAGAGAAGGTGCTCCCAGGGACCTCCCTGGGGAAATGGGCCAGGACAGCAGCGGCCCTGCAAAAATGCGGGGGGCAGCGGGGCGGGGGGCAGTGAAGGAGCCGGGGCCCCAGAGGTCAGGGCGGGATGATGGAGCCGACCTGCAGGCCGGCCGGGCTGGGGGTGGGAGGAGCCCTGCGGGGAAGGACTAGCCCCCCAGACCCTCCTGTCACCCTGCGCCCAAGCCTGTGCTTCGGTGCCTGTCGGTTTTCTCAGGGACACACTTGGGTTTCTTTCTCTTCCGCCTGCACCGATGTCACAGCCGCTTCCCAGGCGCCCCCCAGCCCTGCCCGGCTGCCCCCCCAACTCTTGTCCCCTCGGGTCCCTGATGTCAGGGGGTGATGGTGGCCTGGGAGGGGCTGAACCCGGGCTGGGCTCTGGCCCTCCTCCACCCTGCGGCACTGCGGTCCCCCCACACAGGCATAAGGGGCGCTGGGCAGGCCGCCAGAGCCTGTGCCGGGGCCTTGACAACACCGGGGCCTGGCTGGGCCATGGGGCGCAGGGAAGTGGGCAGGGGGAGAGTCCCTGTGAGCTGCCTGAAACTGGGCCCCTGGGGCCACTGGGTTGTGGGGCACAGGGGGTCCTGGTGCTGGATGGGGCACCCCCACCCTTTCTCACAGTGCCCCACCTGGCACCTTTGTCTCCAAAGGTTCAAGCCGTTCCTGTAAAGGCAAAGGCCACGGTGTCCGCACACACAGGTCCCTCCTGTCAGCTGCCCGCAGCCCACTGAGGGGCGCGATGGTGGACCCCAGGGAGGGTCCTAACGAGCTGTCACCGGCCAGGCCCGGGGGACCCTGTGACAGGGCGCAGCGGGAGAGGCAGGGCTCTGAGGTCAGGAACTCGGCCAAAGAGCTCCGGCAGGAGGAGCAGGACAGGGCGAGGGGGGCGTGACCCCGTTTTCTGTTCACCCGCCTCGTGGCTTGCGAAGCCGTGGTTTTCTGTGGGAGGCGCACTCCCAGCGCTCCAGAGCCATCTCAGCTGGGATCGCGGGGGACAGAGCGCACGCGTAATGCGGGTGCGGGTGCGGGCGCGGGTGCGGGGACGGCGCTGCTGTGTCCGGGCGAGCAGCAGCGGTCGTGCCTCGGGCCGCGAGCTGAACACTCGGCTGCTGCTCGCTGAGCGCGGGGCTAATCCGAGCAGATTAAACGGGAGCGTGAACCCCGCTTCCAGCGCGCTCGTTACCTCTGATCCAAACAGGACGGCCGTGTCCAAGAGCGGCCTCGGGCTCTGCGGGGCCAAAGACGAGGAAGACGAGGGCGAGGAACAGGTGCCAACATCGCAGATCGCCTCCGACGCCAGCCTGGCAGGCCCCGGCACCATTTCCCCGTGACGAGTGGCGGGCTGTGTCCACGGGGCCCCGTGAGCCGGGGTCCCGGAGAGCTGGCTGCCCGCTGGGTGGGGGACACTGAGCATTCCGTTCCCAGCACAGACAGTGTTGCCTGAACATGCGCACACGCATGCGCACACGTCTAAACATGTGTGTGCTTGCACATATGCCTGTACACATGAGCGCACACGTGCGCGCACAAAGCCAGGATCCCAGGGGACCCACCCAGGTCCCCATCCTGTTCCTGGCCCCACTCGCAGCCCACACGCCTGACCCCAAGATGCAGGCCGCAGAGCCAGTGTGGCCAGACCAGCAGGGAGACGGGACTGTGGAGGCCACTGCGGCCCACGCGAGACAGCCCGAGGGGGACACAGGCGAAGGGGCTGAAGGCACGTCCCAGCCGCCCGCAGCTCTGGGGACACCCTCCCTCTGGCCTCGCAGGCGGCATTCTGTCCTGAGGCCGAGCACATCTGGGCGGTTCCGACTCTGCTGAGTGAGAACGTGACGGATGCCCTGGTTTTCCAGGCTTCGGACAAGCGGGAAACAGAGACGGCGTGGAGAGGCCGCAGGACGTGTGGGCCCTGGAGGCCGGCAGGGAGGGAGGCTCCGGCGTGGTGCCCATGGCAGCTGGTACCCAGGCCAGGCCCCCATGTGCCAGGCAGGAGGAGGGTGGCTCGACGGAGGCGGCGGATGCTGGGGGGCCTGGGAGAAGACAGGCGCTTTGTCCCATCACTGCCCGGGAGCAACCCCCAGACTCACTGTTTGCCCACCTGGCCACAGAGCTGGACTAGCCGGTGTCCAGGTGTTTTCCTGGCCCATGTGAGCCCTCCCTGGATACGGCGATAGGTGACGAGGCACGAGGGGTGAGGACTCTGGGACTGACAGGAACGGGGCCTCCAAAGCGCCCCCAAAGCACCAGCCCCTCTTCCTCTCCCCACGAGCCCCCCTCCCCCCGGCCAGCCCTCCGGACGCAGGGTGGACGGGAACCTGCCCGAGTCGCCCAGGCAGCACTCACTGTAGGACAACCTGTCCCAGTGGCCCAGCCCCAGCCACTGCCGGCTTCTCATCTCTGTGGCCCCCGAGCCCTCCTCAGGGGTCACCACCTCCTGCTGCAGCACCCGACTTGATGGAGCCCCGTCCTGGCCAAGAGGGAATGGAAGGCACAGCCCCCTGCACACCTCTCACGGACCAAACACCAAACACAAATGGTCCTTAAGAGGCAGGTGGGCCCGGCCCGAGGGGCTCGGGGGTCGAGCACCAACCTGTGAGCCGGGAGTCACGGTTGGATTCCGGTCAAGGGCACAGGCCCGGGTTGCAAGGTGGAGCCACCTGCACCACCGCCCTGATGTCGATGGAGGGTCGCTGGGCACAGCCCAGCCACAGCTCCCACAGGGACCTGGAGCAGCCAACCCACTCAGGGCGGGCACGGGCCTGGGCTCCTCGGCGTCCGCGGGCGAGGGCTGGGGGAGGGGAGGGCGGAGTCCTGCTGGCCACCGGCCGTGGCAGAGCTGTGCCGCCTCACCCAGCTGATCCCGGCAGGCCCCGCAACCACCTCCACAGTCCGGCGAACGCAAGCCACTGAGCCATGTGCAGAGGACACGCAGGCAGAGCGAGTGCTCCAGAGCCACAGACGGGGGATCCTGCGACAGGGCCCAGGGCCCACCACAGCGCAGCCGAGGCAGGTAGACCTGAGGCCCACGGCTGCCTGGGGGCTGGGGGTCGCCAGGACATGGTCACAGATGGACAGGCACACATGCACACAGACACGCTCACAGCACACACACAACATGCATCTACACACGTATATACGCACACCTTGGCTTCTGGGCTGCAGGCGTGGGGCTGCCTGTGGGGCTTCAGACACTGAGGAGACCAGGTCCTGCCCGGCCCGGACCTCGCTAGTCAGAAGGAGAAATAAGCCCTGGCCAGTTGCTCAGTGGTTAGAGCACTGGCCTGAGCACTGGTCAAGAGTCCAGTTCCTGGTCAAGGGCACAAACCTCAGTTGCAGGTTTGAGCCTCAACGCAACCAACTAATGTGTCTCTCTCATATCCACGTTCCTCTGTCTCTTCCCGTCCCTGCCACTCTCTCTCTAAAACTCAGTGGGAAAAGAGCCTCAGGTGAGGATTAACGAAACAGAGAGAGAGAGAGAGAGAGAGAGAGAGAGAGGAGGGGAGAGAGGGAGAGAGAGAGGGAGGGAGAGAGGGAGGGAGAGAAGTAAAAAGTTCCACCCGCTGCTGTCATTTCCCTCTGCGAGAAGGAAGGGGGACACAGACAAAGAACATGAGGCCCAGTCATAACACCCCAACCTGCAGACAGGGACGCCCCGGGGCCCCAGCCCAGACCCAGGTCCTGTCCAGAGCTCACGGCGCCCCTCGCCGCACAGCCGGCGAACCCAGAGCCACCCGATGCCGGCCACACGGGCCCCGTGACCCACGCGAGAGACACAAAGCAGCCACGTCACCTCCCGAGGCTGCCGCCACACCGACACGCTCCCTTTCCATTTATGTGTAAAATGACACGCGACCAAAAAGGAAGACCAACGGCCGGCTTCCGTGTGTGTGCGTGTGCACACGTGTTCCCAGACCCCCCGACAGCTGAGGAGGAGCACGGCGAGCCTGCGTCCTGACGGTCAGGGTCCCCTGACGGGGCCGCCGTCTGGGCAGCACGGACGGGACGTGCATGGGCAGCTGGGGATGCCGCGGCCACGCGGTGCCACCCCGGGCCAGCCCTCGGCAACGCGGCCTGCCAGGCCCCAGCGCGCGGAGTGGTCCCCCGCCTGCCTCCCGCTGTCCCTTCCACACTGACTGCTCGGCCCGCACGGCCAGCGACAGGGACAGGAGCTTCGCCGTCCTCATCCGTGACAAGGTGTAGGTCAAGGTCAGCGTCCACCCGGGACGCGGCGCGTGGGGCACACGTGTCTCGGCATCGGGCTGTGACCGCCTGCACCGGAGGAGACGCCGGCTCCTGGGCGTCCACAGACCCCTTTTGAGAGCAGGACACGGGCAGGGGGGCACGGGCGCGGCCTGAACCAGGCGCCCGGGGCCGGGAGCCCCCGCCAGCCCGGCCGGCAGCTCAGCGTCGGCGTGTTCACAGATGTTTCCACTCGGGGCTGCAAATGGGCTCCAGGTCTGGGACATGGCTGTTTGTTCTAGAAATCAGAAGGGCTTGCCTGGCTGTGAAAGACGCCTGCCCACCCCCTGCCTGGTCTCTCCCCCCGCCCGCCCCTCCCCCCTCCGGGAGGACCAGACCCCACGGAGGCCCCCGGGGTGGATGCCGGCACTTCCAGTTTCTCGGGCGCTTCCCTGTGCCATGTGCTCCTCGCTGCTGCAGGCTGAGGGGCCGTGTCTGCTCCAGCCACAGCTCTGCCCCCGTGGGTGGCACGTGCACAGCGTGACCCCAAATTCTAAAGAAGCACATGCGTGATGCACGGCTCTGCCCCCGTGAGTCCCAGGGCACACGCCACCATCACCGCGCGGCGGGCCAGCCTGGCTCTTTGCTGAGCAGCTGCGTGACCAGCGTGCAAGGGTCACCGCCACCCCCACACCAGAGGGCGGGAGCAGGCCCCATGCTCCTGGAAACCCTGACTCTGTCCCTCTGTCCGTCCTGTCTCTACTTCTCTCTGTCCCCTCCGGCTCTCAAAACAAGGCCTAAGCCAGCACAGGAGAAGGCAGTGATGCCACAGAATTTATCACCCCCTTCGCGTGGCCCTCGAGTTACTGACGAGACGCTGGATGCACCCCGCACTCCGGACACAGCTCCCCGGCTGCCGGGAGGGCCCGGGCGGAGGCTGAGCCCGGCGCTGATATCTCCCCGATAACGTATTGTACAATTAGATCAATCTGACAATTTCCATTATGGCTGATAAAATATTTATCGAGCCTCGGAGATGCTGTCTGGCCTCTGCACCATTTGTTCTGCTAATGGGGGGCGGGGGGTGCCGAGGCCGCAGACGGGCAGACAGAGCGGGGAGCCGGGGGCCCAGGCTCCTCCCTGCCTCCCCATTAGGTTTGCAAATTGCCGGCCGCAGCCATACATTACCGCCCGGCCCCGCGAGATTGATGCCAGGCTGACAGGGCAGGTAGGTGACTGTGATGACATTGCTCCCGGAGCATTCATCACGGCGCAGGGAGAAAACCCCGCCAAGGGCCGCGCGCCTCAACATGGAGGGAGGCACGAGAGGCAGCGGCCCGGCCGCGGACGTTCCAGCGAGACCTGGAAATCGGCAAACGCAAACGTGTTCTATTATTTAACAAATCGCCTTCGTCTCCAGGGTTTCTGCTCGGAGCTCTGGGGAGCCCAGACCACAGGGTCTCCTTGCCATCGGTGGCGTTTAGTAAAGCGCATGCACAGAAGTGGCCTCCTTTGTCACGGGGTTTCCCTGGTCAGGGGGAAGGGGAAACCTGGGGCCAGAGCACCCACCCCTGCCCGGCTTCTCCTCCAGCCCGTCTGCCCCCCACCCCCGGCCCTCCCCACACACAGCCGCCCTGGACACCGAGGTGGAGACCCTGTGGCTTCAGGGCCCTGGGAGGCAGAGTGGGACCAGCAGCTGTGGCCCCCACCCAGAGCCTGGCACTCGGGCGGCCTGTGTGCCCATGTGCGCCTCATTGCCGCAGCCCCGGGCCGGGCTGGGGGTGATGCTTGGCTACAACAGGCAAACGGCCCTGGATGAGCCGCCCGGAGTGAGGAGCAGGCCTGGCTTTAACCAATGAAATGCAAACGGTCACTAAGCAAGTGGCGGGCGGGGTGCGGGGTCGGGGGAGGGGTCGCAGCCCTGCCCTGGCCCGTGCCCTCCTGGGGCTGCGGGAGGCGGGGCGGGCCTGGGTGAGCCCCGGTAGCCACAGTCCCCTCGGAAGGCCAGCGCCGGGCAATTAAATTAAATTGCTGCTGTCCCTCCTTTGAGGCCACCCTTGATTTAAGGCCAGAAAAGGAAGCAATTAAATTTAATAAAAACCAGGTTCCTAAACAAAGATCTACGGCCGGGCAGCCATCCGGAGCGGCATCCGCCGGGAGGACCGCGCTGGGTGCCGCCGCCGCGGGCTCCCCTCTTCCCATCGCGGGGCTGTCGGCCGGGCCTCGCTAATGACCTTGTCAAAACCAGAGCAGACGGCCCTCCTCGTCCCTCCGCAGGCGGCTCCTCACCAGCTCAGCCGAGTGACCCTGGGCGGACCGGCTGCTCGGGGGGCATTGTCGGGGGTCAGGGTGCGGGGCCGGGGGCCAGGGAGGTGTGAGGTGGCCAGGGTCCGGCAGGCACGCCTCCTGCAGAGAGCACAGCCACTGTCCCCCATCCACCCCGGCCGCCAGTCCACTCGGCCGAGGAGCTCTCCCTTTCCCATTACGGAATGGTGGCGGGGGGTGCACCGCCTCCACTGGGGTTCCCCACAGTGGGCCCTCCGGTCCTAAAAAGCTCTGTGCTCACAGCCAGGAGACATCAGTCATCACAGCCAGGTGACAGCCAGGCAGAGAATGGCCCTCAGCAACCAGGTGACGATGACGAGGACCATTCGCCATGGCACAGACAGTGACACGAGCCACCCCTCCCCCTCCATCCTGGCTGGGGGCGCCCTGGAGGGCGTCAGGCAGGTCTGGAGCCCCAGCTGCCATCTCGCCCACCCCATACCTGCTCTGTCCCTTCGCTCACTGCCCAGTGACCTGTTCCTGAGCGAGTTTACCAATCTGCTGCTGGCACCCAGTCCTGTAGGTGGCCCCAGGGTGTCCCTTCCAGGTCCCCATGGGAACATCTGGCTGGGGGAGGGGCGGGGAGAGAGAGGGAGGGCCCAGGATGGCAGCGAGGTGCGGGCAGCGCGCAGGTGGGACATCCCTCTGCCTGACCACTGGGCCACCGGCCCTGCTGACATGAGGAATTCGGGGAAGGCAAGCCCGCGTCACCAGCGAGCCCGGCACGGGGACACTGGAGCTGAGCCCGGCTCCCCAGCACCGCCCGAGAACAGAAGCCCCATTATCTCACCCAAAGGTCAAAGCTGAGCGCCCACGGCTCCCGGGAACCCACGGAGGGGAGGGCAGAGGGCAGCGCTGGAGCATCTTCGTTCTTCCTCCTCCTCCTCCTCCCAAGATCGTGAAACAGCAGCGAAACTAGAGAAACCACAGCCCCACGCCCGGCCCCACCCCGGGCGCCCAGCCTGTCCCCGAGGGCTTCCTCGCCCTCCTCCTCAGCACGTGGCCCCAGTGTGGCCGGCCGCAAGGTCTGTGTCCTGGCCGCTGCTGGGCCCGGGCGGGAGAGCCTTCTGGAACTTTCCAGGCCCTCGCGGTAGCCTTGCAGCTGAACCTTGCCCCCGACTCCCACACATCTCGCTGCCTCTGGGCCCCGGAGGCCAGTGTGGGGTTGGCTGTTCGGATCGGGGCGCCTTCAAGGAGTCCTCAGCGCGGAAACCAGCAGACACGACCGACACTGGGCTCCACGGGCCAGGAAATGAGAGAAGGGACACTTCCCTGGATCATGGATACTCCCGCAAACCCCCCTTCGTAGGAAACCCAGGCCCAGGTGCTGGTGGGGATGAGAGGGGGCTCAGGGCTCATACGCCTGAGAAGGAAACCTGGAACCTTTCTTTGTACATCACGGAAAACCTCCACCCTCCTGCACACACATGCATGACGATGCCTCCTCCGGGGAGGCCTCCGGGATGGCCTGCCTGACCCCAGCCACATCTGGTGTCTGGCTCGCCAGCCTGGGAACATCTGGGACATGGGGTAGAAACATCCTAGGGACTCGGACTGCCTGGGTGGCCCGGGCCGCGCCAGGAGCGTCCCCCTGGCAGCCACCACTGTCCCCAGAACTTATCTCACGCACATGACCAGGCTTTGCAGGAAGGAGGCGGCTTTGCATTCCTTGCTCCCCGCGCGACAGGCTCACGTCTAAATCTGCACCGTGTGACCACCTCACATGCTGGCTCTGGGGTCAGGCAGCCTCGGGGTCAGAGAGAGGGGAGGGAGCCCGGGAGCCGCCCGAGGGTGCTGCCCCCAAAATGGCCCCACTCTGGGTCCCCTGGTGCCCGGGTGGAAGCTGTGGGGGGTCCGCGGGGAGCAGCTGTCCCAGGTCTGACGGGCACATCCCAGGCTGGGGCTGGACCCCCGGTACCTGCACCGCAGAGTGGGCGCTCTCCTGACTCAGCTTCCTCATCTGTGAAATGGACTCAGACTCCTGCCACTGCCCACGCCACCAGCCACCCATCTGTCTGAGGGTCCGATGGTGGGGGAGAACCCTGAAGGGCTGAGACCGCCCTGCACACCAGCCCCTCCCTGGCCCAGCCCCTCCTCCCGTCTCACCACATACAACCCAGGGCTCCCGGTGGCGACGGGGCCAATCAGGGGCTGCCAAAGGAGGTTTCCCGGGCCAGGGTGGGAGGCAGCCTGCAGTGGTCCACAGAGCAGCGAGGTGGGGGGTGGGGCCACAGGAAAAGCCTGAGAAGCCGACCCCCCCTCCCCCGCCCCGTCCACACCAGTGCTGGGAGCTGCCAGCCAGAGAAGCGGGCTCTGTGGCCTCAGAAAGCTCTGGGCCCCCGAGCTGGGCGCCCCGTGGGCTGCAGACACGGGGACCTGGGGGTCCATGTGCCCACGAACTAGGAACCAACTTCTCTAGGACTCCACGAACCAGGGACAGCAAACAGTGCAAGGCCCGGGACAGGGCCAGGCCTGGGTGCACGTCCCCGCCTCCCTGCTCCCTACGTCCTCCCGCCGTCCCCTCTGCACGCGGATGACAGCAGGGCTGACGTCACCCGAGAGACAGACAGACGGAAGGACAGCTTGAGGGCTGCGGAGGCCTGACCCCCGGAGCACTGCTCAGCGCCCCCACCCTGGCAGCCTCTCACCTTTGCTGCCAATGCCTGGCCTGGGGCAGGCGGCCTGAGGTGGCAGCGGCTCTGCCTTTCCCTAGACTCCCAGCCACAGGACCCCCAGACCCATCCTAGGGTTGGCATCAGCCCTGCCTGGGCGCTAGGACCCCTTGGCCTCCCTGGGCAGCTCCTGGGCCCCCGTGCCCTGCGGCTCCTGACAATGCAACACAGCCATGTCCTCGCACCCGGGTGGCCACCTTTAGCCACCAGCACCCAGAGGTGCCCCTGCCCCTCCCCGCCCCCCTCCCCGGGCTGTGGAGGGTCTCAGGGGACGGCATGGGAGGGGTGGCAGGCGGAACAGTGCCCAGACCTGCTTCCAGGGAAACCCGACCCCATAATTACACCTCGGGCCAGGGTGCGGCCACAGAGCGCTCGGAGGGCGCGGCGAGGAGACCCTCTAAGCGTCACTGCCAGGTGGGCGCACTGAGGCCGAGGCCCGGTTCCTGGGCTCACCGCGGGCGCTGTCACCTGCCCGGCCTGGGGGGGCCTCAGACCCGGGCAGCAGCCGAGCCGGGCGCCCTCCCCAGGGCTGCGGCAGCTCATTGTTGGCGTCAGATATGGGCTCCTGTGTTTCCTTTTCTTGAGAAAATGTCGGGCCAAGGACAGCGTCTGCCACACAGGAAGGGCCAGGCCTGCCCTCCCCGCCGCCGCCCCCTCCCCCTCCCCAGGGACCCCCACCTGCTCCTCCCCGGGCCCGGGGGACACACAGGCGGTGACTGGTGCCCAGGCAGGCGGGGTCCTCCAGGCCAACGTGAGGGGGACCAGGCCCACTCCCTCCTCCCCAGACAGGACTGGGCCAGAGTGGGGGGTTCATCCCCTATTTGTGGGGTGCTCTGCAGACCCCAAATAAGTGGGCGACCCTGCTCTGCTCCCTGCGGACCCTGGCCCTGTGGGTGGCCAGCAGCCCCCTAATCCCAGCCAACACCGTCGAGTTCGCCACCCACGCGATCCCCCACCCGGTGTGGGAGGGGGGTGGGGGGGTTCGGACGCCAAACAAAAGGGGTCTGTTTGCCGCCTCGGCCTCGCGCAGCTTAAGGACATTTTTGTCATTTCTGACCAGCTGATGTCTTAAAAGAGAGAGTCGTGTAATCGCTTTAGGGCTAATCTCCTCGGTTTTGCGCACTCCAGGTGCCGGGCCGGCCGCCCTGGACTGGACCGATTGGCTCAAGGCGCCTGCACGGCCCGCGTCCTGCGGTCTCAGCCTTGGACGTGACCCCTCTGCCCAGGGGTCGGCCTCAGCCTTGGACGTGACCCCTCCGTCCAGGGGTCCTGACACCTGAGGCAGGTGGAGAGGAGGGTGAGGTGGGCCAGGCGCTGGTCTCGGCCCTGACCAGGACCCATCGTCCCCGCCTTCCAGCCGCTGCTCGGGCTGTGCCCCTGCCCAGCACTTCCTCTCTCCCTCTGCCAGCAGCTTCCTGCCTTTCAGAGCCAAGATGCCATGTTCCAGGGAACCTTCTGGACTCCCGCTCAGCCCTCCAGTGCTCCCCACATGGCCCCCATCATCTGGGAAGTTCCCAGCCACGGGCCTCCTGTCTGGTCAGCCGTTAGCTCCAAGGGACCCGGCCCCCGACGCCCTCCCCTTGGGCCTGTGGGCATCCTGGCCCGGGTTCTGGGCCCCTGGCCATGGACTCCCCCTGAGTGACCCGGAGCTGAGGCCGCATGCAGTGTCGGAGGCGGGGGGCAGGTGGTGGTGACGGCCAGTGAAGGGCCTGGAACCACGTGCCTGGGTGGTGGGTGATCAAGGTCAGCCGCTGTGGCCAGTCCTGCCCTGTGTGACCCCCCTGGGCTGCCTCAGCACCGCCTTCTGGGGGGGAGAGGACCCCCCCTCACTCCCCCCCCAGGCCGGCTGGCCTGAGCTGCTCACGTCGGCCCTGCAGATAATAAGGGGTTCACCTCCCGGGCCTGGGCTGTGCCCGGAGGGGGCGAGGTGGCCACCACACCGGGTCCATGCCTGCCCCACGCACCTGCCGCAGGCCCGACGTCCCAGCTTCCGTGAGCCCTCGTGGGGGCCGTGGGAAGGGTAGTGAGCCGGGTGTGCATTTCCCCCGTTTTCCCATCGATGTGGGGTCTGCGCACAGTATCCGGGTCTGCAGGAGGCGGGACCCTTGGCCTCAGTCCTGTGTCCCCTGCACCAATAAGTTCTGTCCGATATGAACCATCCTTCCCTCGCAGGGAGCAGGGGGGTCGGCGTGTCGAGGCAAAACCAGGCCGGCTGGTTACCGACGCCGGGGAGGAGCCGAGGGGTGGGTGCAGAAGCCCTGCCATGTTTTTTTGAAATATACTTTTATTGATTTCAGAGAGGAAGCGAGAGGGAGAGCGATAGGAACATCAGTGATGAGAGAGAATCATGGATCGGCCTCCTGCATGTCCCCTGCTGGGGTTCAAGCCCACAACCCGGGCATGTGCCCTCACCGGGAATTGAACTCTGACCTCCTGGTTCATAGATAAACACTAAGCCACACCAGCCGGGCCCCCTCCTATGTTTACCAGGCGCCCAGGGCCCAAGTCAGCAAACTATGCATGATTCAGCCTATCTGCCATCCTGGGTGGAGCATGGGTGCCCCGCTGGAAGCTTCTGGAAAGTTTCAGATGATCCTATGAGGCCAGGCTCCACAGGCACCCAAGACGGGGCTCTGACCAGGCCTGGTTTCCGGTCCACCCTCCACCCAGCGGCCTCCCCTCCCCTCCTGCTGGCCGGAGAGAGATCTGGGCAGGGACCAGGGCCCGTGTCCAGGTTCTGACACTTTTGTAAACATCGCTGAAATAATAAGACGATATAATGACCGCACATTTTTCTCCCGTGGCCATGCCGCCTGCAGCCGGGCTCCGAACTCCTCCCTCCAGGGCCCCGGGAGCAGGCGGCTCCGGCAGAGACCCCACCCAAGCGGGGAACAAGCTCCGACCTTTCCAAGGTGCCCGCGTGCCCCGGAGCCGACTGCTCCTTCCCCAGCTGTGCAATTAGCACACAAAGAGCGCTCTCCTCCGAATTAAACGGCAGTAATTGGGTTTTTAAAAAACTAATTTAAATCCTAAACCCTTTGGGGGGGGAA
>PVJC01021354.1:0-28291 GCA_004026665.1 Murina feae | reverse complement strand
CACAGCTCAAAAAAGAGAACAACATGCAGGGGAGGGCAAGAGTCTGAGAAATCAACATAGAGGGGGTGCCTGCTCCAAGCCTCCACAGTGTGCCTGGTGGCAGGTCCCCAGCAGGTAGACACACACAGGAGGACTGCTCCAAGCCTCAGATGCAGCTGGGGGCAGGTCCCCAGTGGCCACACACACACACACACACACAAAAGGCGCCTGGTAGACTGGGGCCATCATAGGACATCCACTGAGGGGTCCCAGACTGTGAGAGGGCACAGGCCGGGCTGAGGGACTCCCTCCACCCCGAGTGCACACATTTTTGTGCACCGGGCCCCTAGTAATGATATAAATAAGAATGTGGCATAATATCTTGTAAATGCAAAATGCAACTAAAACATAGTTACTACTAATAAAGTGCATATTCCCAAAGATAAAACAAAATGCCATGAAAATCCCGGTTTTCTTCTGTCATTTTAGAATTCTATAATGCTCTCATAAGTTTTTATACATTCTATATATTTAAACTAGGAGAGAATAAAATTATGCCAGGGTCTATTACTAACTAACAGCAAGACAATATTAAAACTCTGGGATAATCCACCAGAAATTCTGAATATGGCTGTGTGTGTGTGTGTGTGTGTGTGTGTGTCCTGTGGTTTTGAATACAGCTGAAAACATAGCTTACAGCCAATGAAATCCAGAATCTCTTGGATTAAAATCCATTAATTACCCAACTAAGAAATAAGGCTAACACCAAACTGTCAATTTAAGACACATGGCAGTTTAAGCAAGTTTAAATAGTATTTGAAGAGATTTACTGACACCTTCTTACAATGATGCCATGAAACAAAAAATAAAATGTATCTCTGAGAGAATAGAAGAAGGAAAGTGATACTCTACATATGAGTATATAGTAGCTGTGATAGTCAGAATCCTAATATAATCCCCGTTGGTGGCTGTATGGGGCACCCTTCCTCAAGAGAAACTGACCTCCCCTTCAATCAAGGAGTTCTAGGTCTATGAAATGAATTAGATCTAGAAACTAAGTAGAGATTCATCATTCTCCACAAAGTGACTGAAGTCGGATGAAGAGTCATCAGGTCTGCAGTTTTTCCTGTTATATAAATTAAGCAATATATTAGCAGGTTGTTCATGTCTTTCATTCTTAGTGACACTTTGGTTAATTAGTCAAGATAGGTGAGAAGCACACCATTATTGGAGACAAATGGGAAGAACCATGGAATTAAGCAGAAGACACTTACATACTAGTCAGAATCAATGTGTTATAAGCACATCTCTGGAGGACCAGACAAGATCATCAACTTCAACACAGTGGAGACCAGTATGAGACCAAAAAAAGGACAAAACTTAGGCTAATTGAGAGGCCACAATGAGTT
The DNA here is from genome assembly GCA_004026665.1 of Murina feae. Lineage (NCBI taxonomy): Eukaryota > Metazoa > Chordata > Mammalia > Chiroptera > Vespertilionidae > Murina > Murina feae. The sequence continues at coordinate 26,903 of PVJC01021354.1, read as the reverse complement.
AATGTAAGTCAGACTTCCACCATCACAAACACACACCTAGATACTCTCTTGAAATGGAGAAAGCAAAAGAGAGACCCTTGAGAGAGAAGGAAAACAGCCCATTAGGAAGTTTGAACTTTGAATGAATTGATTATTTCCCCCAAAAGAGGCTATTCTAGACAGAAGAGACTAAATGGATTTTAATAGGTGAGATTATGTGTACTGATCCTCTGTCATCTCAGCCCACCATTCGCAGGATTCCAAAGGAAGATCAGTTCTCAAAACGAAAGGACATCACTTGTCCTGGGCCATATGTGTTTGTCTGAGGTCCTTTAATACCATGCCCCGGGGATACAGGGGTTGCTATGCCATGGATTAAAGTGACAAGAATTAATTTGACAAAATCTAAACCTATTCTCAGGCTTGCTTTTTTTTTTTAACCCTTAACATCTTTTGACACATATTGCCACTAGTCAAGTAAAATTTGAATTTTTTTCAGTTTTAATGTACAAAAAAATGAGAGGATTATCTTGTTTTGCTTACTATTTCCAGTCTCTTTCTGCTTGTCACTGAACCAGGACCATTTGGGGCTAAATGTATAGATCTCACCCTTCTTTAAGACAACCACCACGTTCACTAGACTATTTTTCTTTTCTAGCAAATGTTATTTTTTCTTGTCTTCTTGGTTAAATTTTAAACGAACTCATCCCACAACCATATTTTTTTCATCATTAATTCTCTCTACAATCTCCTGCATTTTAAATTCTGTTTCCACCCCTTTACTAGAATAATACTGTCAAAAATCTCCATCAGTTCTTATTGATTTTTTGCAGAGAGGAAGGGAGGGGAATAGAGAGAGAAACATCGATGAGAGAGAAGCATCGATCAGCTGCCTCCTGTGCACCCCCTACTGGGGATGTGCCCACAACCAAGGTACATGCCCTTGACTGGAATCGAACCTGGGACCTTTCAGTCCGCAGGCCGACGCTCTATCCTCTGAGCCAAACCGGTTAGGGCTCTCCATCAGTTCTTAACCATCCAATTCAAGAGTAATTTTTCAACCTTCAATTTCCTGACCTCTCTACAGACTCTTACACTGTGGAACATACTCCTTACCATAAATCCATCTCAAAGCCCTGATAATTTTTCATTCTGAATATTTCTTCCTTCAAAAATCTTCCTCTCCATTTTTATTGTAAGTGCTTCAGTACAACAGCTTTCCCCTATGCTATTACAATGGTTTCACACTCCTTATTTCTCTTTTTAATCCATTTTTCATATCACGCTGAAAATAATCTTCCTAAAAAGTCTATCTCATATGTAACTCTTTTTAAAAATCCAGGGTTTCTTTCATTCATCCTTAAGCTATCAGTATTTTTAAAGAGTTCTCCAAGTTATTTTAATGTGCAGCCAACGTTGAGAATCATTGATCTGGAATAAGATCAAGTCAAAGTTGGAAGACATTGGCCTAAGCCTGGGGCAGTGATACATCAAACATTCCCTCCCTCCCCCCCCCCACCCCCTACCCCACCTTCCACCCCCGCAGAGCTTGTTAACATTCCTAGACTTCAGACCTACTGCATTAGAGTCTCCAGTGGAGGGTGCTGAGAATTTCTGTTTTGACAAGTTCTCCAGGCATCTTTATGTAGCCCAAAATGGTCCTGGTTTAGTGGCAAGCATTGAAAACCAATCACCCAGCAATCTTTCTCAATCTTTAATGTACATATGAATTACCTGAGAAATCTTGTTAAAAATGCAAGGTTGGAGTCTGAGATTCAGTATTTCTAATGAGCTTTCATGTAAAGGCTCTGCTGCTGCTCTATGTTGAAGAATAAAAACTATTAAATGATGCCTGTTAAAGCGCAGTGAGGAAGATTTTATTCGAGGGGACATTGCGATACTATAGAAACCACTGAGCTGGAATATTGAAGCGAGCGAGAGATCACGCTCACCTCCATATGTGTGGGCAAGTGGGAATTTATGAAAAAAAGAAGGATGGTCTCAGTGGACGGAAAATTACTAAAAGGGAACATGAAGGAGGACCCTGGCTAAGCTGTCCTCACAGGATTCCCTTGAGGCAGGCAAGGACGGCCCGACGTCGCTTAAGGGTGGTGGAAGATGGGGAACCACATCCAATACTGAGGGCGGGGAACTCTAATTAAGTTGAAGTAGCAGTATGCTTGCTAAAATTGGACAATACAAAGAAGAACATGAAGGTCCAAAAGTCAGGTCTCGTTGAAAAAGAGTTCAGGGGAGGCTGAGTAAGAGTTTGGTCAATGATAGACTTGTCATCAATAACCAGCACTCAATCTCTACAAACCCCATTTTCCCTATATAGATGCTCCTCTACTGATGATGGGATTAGACCCTGATAAACCCAAATGAAACTATTGTGAGGTAAAAATGTATGTGAGTCGCCTAAACCACATCATAGCTAAGCCTGGTCCACCTTGACCACGCTCAGAACACTTGCATTAGCCTTGTTGGGCAAAATAATGTTCTTGGTACTGCCCAGCATCACAGGAATGTAACACTGCATATTGCTAACCCAGGAAAAGATCAAATTTCAGACCTTGAAGTACAGTGTCTGCTGAATGCATATTGCTTTCACACCATTATGAACTCTGAAAAACAGACGTTGAACCACTGGAAGTCGGGGACCATTTTTACATGCATTTTCTCCATCTTTCTTGCTGGTGTAATCTGCCACTTTACTCTGGTTGTTGTAACTTTTTAAAATGTTCTTCATGACATTTTCTTCATAACCACATACTTCATAACCCCTTCATCACTTCAGTCCCACCTTGACCTCTGCGTGCTAAACCTCTCCTCTAATCTATTAGAGTATTTATTGTCCAGACTAATCTTTTTCCTGCTTAACAATGTATTTACCAATTAATTACTCAAACATTTTGTGTTTCTCTTATATTCCTAACTAGTTGTGCTCTGAGTCCCTGCTAAGTATATAATAGGCACTTTTAAAATACTGGCTAATTGATTATGATTAGTATAAGAGCCTTTATCTTCATCAGTATCTATTGATGGAGAAAATACCCATTAAAAGCTGCTTTTATTAATGCTTTTATATAAACTTGTATTTAAAAAGCTTATACATTTGAAAATAATTTTGCACATGAGTGCAGGAGACACAAATTTGGACTGTCAACACGTAACTCTGAAACAGTTAATATTCACACAAATTGTAACTCATATTAAAGTCAGTTATTAAACACTTTCCAACCAACAATAGCAAAAACAGAGTTTATAAAACAAAGAGGAGACTAAGTTGGAAAAACAAAACACAGATTGAGAGCAGGGCATTTGTTTCACTTTTCTTTGTGGCAGATGATTGGCTGGAGGCCATTGGCAGTCAGCCCTGGAACCAGTTGACTATTTATTAGTAAAATCTATTTTAGTTTCTTCCGGATTCACTGAGAAACCTTAGGAGTTTAGCTGACAGCATTCATGACAGGCTGCCTCAGTGTGATGTCTGCCAGAGTCTTTCTGTTAACACATCCACTTATTTTTTTAGTTTATCTTTATTGTTCAAAGTATTACAGATGTCCCTCATTGATCTCCTCCAGACCTTCACCACATTGTCTGTGTCCATCGTTATTGTCTGTGTCTGTGGTTATGCATATATGCATATAAGTCAACACATCACTTTGATAAAACTATTCAGTCTCAAAGCACTCCTTCTCTTGCCTTCTGGTTGTAAAGCTTCCCCTCCCTTGGTTCTGGAGGATGGCTGTTTATCTGTATAGTTGTATTTCTATAATGTAGGTGTGGAGGCTGCGCATTTAGGTATATACCTCATGCCGCCATCTTGATTCTCTGATAAAACTAAATTTGCACCATTTGTTCCTTCAAAATTTCTCAATTACATAGGCAACACGATCTTCATTCTACTTTGTAATAATGATTTTATGGCCCCTCAAGTCTTGCTAACCCCAAATTTGGAATCCCCATTCTAAAGCATTGTCCATTTCCTCTTCTAATGTCCATTTCCAGTTGTTATCAACTGACTTGCAAAGTTGTCATCCTACTATTGACATTACTCCAAGATTGACTTTTAGAAAACATCAAAGTAATTTCCCCAGAAAAAGAATCATAATAACTCATATAATAGTATTGGAATTCAGTTGCTACCAAATATTAATAAAAATACACCATTTTACAATTAGCTACATGCCATTTTAGACATATCATTGTCTAACACAATATGAAAGCTTCTATAGTTTTGGTTATTCCAGATATGTCTTCACAAATGGATTAGGCTGAGCTTAAAATTTCAAGTTTTGACATATCTTTATCTAAACATGTAAGAGTTATTAAAAATTAATCAGAATATGAAAAGTTAGTATCAAGAGGTATAAGTGTTGAGAGACACCTCTTTGTGGGTTGCTCATGTTTCTGCACTTCCTGTGAGCCGAGGCACTCACTGTCTGCTGTCTGCAAGTAGACTATCTTTTCAAGCATATTTGTACAGTGAACAGCTTAGGTAAACAGAGATAATGTGTCATATAGAGCAAAGAGCAGGTATTGGTATCCTTATTGTCTATTATAAAAGATTCAGGGTTTCTCTCCCATAACACAACCCACTATGTATGCAGTTATTATCTGGTCTCAGTCTCATTTTACTATGGGAACAGAAACTCTGAGAAGCCATACAAAAGTGCTAATATTCTGGCTACCTCTATTGCTGTGATTAAAAACTTGTCCTTTACCTGTGATTTTTAAAATTATCCTTTATCTCTGGTATAAAAGTGCCTTCTGACAGCATTCATGAGACTAAATTATTAGCTTGTCGACAGGGCAAAATTTCAGATTCTGAAAATTTATTGAAAATAAGGAATATTAAACTACTTAAGTCACTATGTTGATTGCTAATAGGTTACAATAAATAATCTACATTTTCCTACAAATGGAAGTTATTCAGTTGCTACCAAATACGTCATTTAATAAAAGCAGTCTTTTCCATAAAATGCTTGATAGCAAAGTTTAATTGTCAAAGGTAAGAGCAGACAAATGACATAGAGTTACTATATATATTATAAACTAAAATTTAATAAAAACATTTCCATAATTATAGGAGTATTCAAGAGAACATTTTATATCAATCACATTATTTACTTACATGGCTTGCCTTAAAAAGATCAATACATTTCATTACATTTCTGTATCCATTTACTTTAAAAATAGAATAAAGTTTCCTTTATAAGAAACTCGTAAGATTTCAGAATTGGAAGGGATATGTAAGAGATCTAGTATAAATTTCTACTTTTATGAGGTCATGAAGCCCAGAGAGATAAGTAACATGACCCAGATTTTTTTTACTGTAGTCTACCTTCTACCTATCTAGATTCAGAATATAACATGCTAAAATTTTTAAACAATAAAAAAATGATAGGAGAATAGTATTACAGAAAATGTGTCACAAAAATATTTTTCTTTAGGAATTATCTGCTGTATCTTAACTAGAGGCCCGGGACACAAAATCCATGCACTTGGGAGGGTGGGTCCCTCAGCCCAGATTGCAAGAGGGTGCAGGCCAGGCCAAGAGACCCCACCAATGCACGATCGGGGCCAGAGAGGGACTCGGGAGGTTGGCCAGCCGGAAGGGACCATGGGAGGGCTCCAGGGCATGTCTGGCCCATCTCGCTCAGTCCCAGTCAGCCAGACCCCAGCAGCAAGCTAACCTACTGGTCAGAGCATCTTCCCCTTGGTAGTCAGTGCACATCTTAGTGAGCAGTTGAGTGACCTTAGCATATCATTAGCATATTACACTTTGATTGGTTGAACGGATGAACAGACACTTAGCATATCAGGTTTTTATTATATAGGATAAAGTTTTATCCATAAACACGGGGTGGGCAAAAGAAGGTTTTCAGTTCTTACAAAAATAATACAATAATTAATAAATAATAGCACATGAATAAACTTTCATGTACTCACAACTGTAAACCTACTTTTGCCCACCCTTATACTCCCCACCCACCCAAATTCCACACTCAAATTTGTCCACAATCCATTCAGAATCACCACCTCTCGTCACGGTAAAACTGGAAACAGACTCGGTGGTAGATTCAAAGACGTCTACTGTTACAACTGTTTATTAGAAATTCAAGAAGCCTGCTTTCTGCTTACTGCATTTCCTCCTGTGCATCCTTAGCAGCCTATTTCATCAGACAGTGCTCAGTTAGACCCAGGGATTCTCTTTCCTTCCTAATAAGGTTACTAATAAAGGTTAATTACTCATTAAAAACGGTAATAGATAGACACTCGCTTTTAATATATCACAGCCTAAAAGCCAGGAGCTCATGTAAGGGGTAAATACTGGAACCATTCTTTTTCAAAGCAAGAGCTACCTCAGGAAAACTGCTATCACTGCTATTTCACATGCATTGGCAGCTTCTGAAGCCATAAAGAAAAGCCTTTAAGGCATGTGAATTGGAAAATGCCCTAAAAGCTTTCTCTTGCTTAATAACAGAAGAATTACATCATCTGATGTGATGTGTACCTGAAACTCCAAGAAAATCAATGGAAAAACAACCACAAACAATAACTCAGGTAGCAGGATATATAGAAATCAATAGACTTTATCAAAACAACCACCATTTAAATGATATAATGGAAACTAAGATCCCATTTACCATAGCAATAAAAATAACATATGAAATGCTAGAAATATACTTAATAAGAAATGTAAAAATCTTTATGAGAAAAAAATCATTAAAACACTTCTGAAAAACACATACAGCCTTGAGCAATGGAAGGCATTTTCTGAAGATATTTCATCAATATTATAGAGATGTCAGTTCTTTCTGTATTAATTCATTAATTTAATGTGACTCCATTTAAATCATCAACATCTTTTCCTAGAGTTCATAAAATTGATTCAAAAGTCCACATGGAAGAATAAGAAAACAAAATAGGACAGGAAAACTCTGAAATATAGAAACTATGGGTTGAGGGAGGTGAGTAGAAGGAAGAGGATTAGTTAGCTCTATTAGCTATTAAAATAGTATCAATACTTAATAACTAAAATTATGTGGCATTGGCATATGGGTATTCAGACTAGTCATGAAACAAAATTGCATGTCCTGAAATAGGAAAGGTACATACAGAAATTTAATAAAAAATAAAAGCAGTATTTCAAATCACCAGAAAGTATGTATAATTATTTCTGCTGTAATGGAAAATTTATATTCCTAAAAGTCACTCCATTAGCTAGGCTGGCATGGCTCAGTGGTTGAGGGTCAACCTATGAACTAGAAGGTCGCTGTTCCATTCCCAGTCCAGGCACATACCTGGGTTGCTGGCTCAGTCCCCAGTGTGGGGTATGCAGAAGGCAACCGGTCAATGATTCTATCTCATCGTTGATGTTTCTAGCTTTCTATCTCTCCCCCTCTCCCTTTTCAGAAATCAATAAAATATTTTTTAATTCACCCCATTAAAGCAAAATTGCACAATAAAAATCACAAGACTTATAGGAAAAATAGGCTAGGGTTTAAAATTCAAAAACTTCTTCAATAACACATTAAAAATGGAAATCTAATTTTTAAAAGTATAGCACAGTTTGGTACATGCTAAATGGTTAAGAAATACTTAACATAATAAATTTGGCACTTAACCTTAAAAAGGACCTGAAGTTTGCTCAAGGAAGTTCATTTAGGAAGGATTGCAGCCTGTGACTCAATATGAAGTAGGTAGAAGAAGGATGCTGGACTGGACTGGACTTTAATATGAAACAAAAACTGTAGGCAGTAGCCTTTATTCTCTCCCTGCTGAAGACAGATTGGATTTGAATGGCAAGATAGACAGAGTTGGGACCTTGGAGGGAAACCTGCTTAATTTTAAATTATCAATAACACTCTCCACAAACCTTCATCCTCCCATGGGGGCCTCAGGAAATTCTTTTCCCAACAGCACCCCAGGAACCTCACTTCCACCAATAACACCTGAAGTCTGACACGTCTGAGTTTGAATGTTTATTCAGCCACTGGTCACTTAGTTATGTGACCTTACATAATTGTAGACCATATCTGAACTTCAGGTTCGCTACCCACAAATATGAATCTGATCTTCATAATAATCTTTTTAAAGACTATTCGTGATAACCTGATGAAGTGTTTCTCTTTCTCATGTTTCTATGAGGGCCCAACCCCTCTACATCACTCCCCAGGAGAGGAGGAGTGGCTAGCCTGACTGGATTCAGGGAGAGGCAGTTCTCCATTAGCCTACGTTGACCAAAAGGCAAGGACTATATGGCCATGTGGGCAGGAGACTGCCTCATGTCCTCTGGGGCCTACGCTTACACGGTGAACACCTGTAAATATACTCACCTACGCTTACACGGTGAACACCTGTGTTTTTAATCCTTATGTGATAAGCAGATCAAAAGGGCATGCTTATCAATTGTGGCTTCTTACCTGTGAGCAGGTAGATATCACAGACAGATGGATTCCAAACTCTAGGTTTAGAAGGAATTTGGAGACATCTCACCTCCTCTCTCCAACTTTACCAGTAATATGGCTGAAATTTTGAGTCCTGTTAAACCCATGTCTCTTGTGCTGTATGTTACTGACCAGAATCTTGGAGGGGAAAAGGCATGAGTGGTACAACCCTACTATGTAACTCCATCACTGTACCTGAAGCCAAGTAGGCACTCAACAAATGTTAGTTCCTCTCCCCTTCCTTAAGGAGTTTATCAAGTTGAAAATACGTTCAGTTTTCTGTGAAACTTCTCCTTTACCTCAGAAGAGCAGCAAAGAAGGTCCACATTTTCTCCTGGTAGCAGCTGCTAAATGGTTTACAACTCTCATATTCAGGAGTACCCCCCATTGAGATTCCTAAAATATAACTCCTCAGGATAATCTTCAGGCACCCAATTGTAGAGCACCAGTTAGGTTTTTATCCGGAGAAAAGTGGTTTTTTGCCTCCTACTAAAAATGCCTTGAGGGAACATCCCTATACCCTAAAAACAGGGTGGGCAAAAGTAGGTCTACAGTTCATATGGAAAAATACATGCAGATTATGTTTATTACAGTGGCTTTAATAACTCAAAAGAATGTCACAATACAACTGTAAGCCTACTTTTACCCACCCCTGTATACCTAGAACTGTGAAATTCAACTCTGAAGAATCTATCTTAAAGTAAGAAATATAAAACAGCAAAAGGTTTTATGCAGAATGATACACCAGCATTATTTATATCAGCAAAGCAAAATCTGGAAACAACTTAAAAATCTGGAAATAATAACGGAGTGATTACTTAAATTGTGCTAAATCTATTTAGTGAAATATTATACACTATGCTATTATTAAATATGTTTACAAAGATGTTAAAACATTTAAAATATTTATATTATAATTTTGAAAAGGAAGATCAGATTAAAAAATATTTCAGTACTTTTACAGATTTGTGGAAACACTATGATACACAGAAAAGTGCTAGTAGTAATTATATTGGGGTGGCAGATATGAGGTGTTTTTCTCCTTTTTATACCTATTCTCACCGAGAAAAAAAAATATTTTTTAAAGCCTAGAAACATTTGAATGCAGTGAGCACTTAACATACCCTATCAACAAGGCAAAAAGATAAAACTGTCTGGTTATGACTTCATTTCCCCTTTAAGACTGCTAGTATTCATTTCAAACTGATTTCATCTCTAAATATACTCATGTGGGAGAACATGAGAACACAGTGTATTTGACCCTGAGACCTCTAGTTTCCAAGGAATGACTACAGACACTTGGCAGTACTTGTCAATTAACAGGAGGATCAGGCAGTGATCTGTTTCAGTATTCTTAAATATTAGAGCCAGGCTGCATGTCTATGTCTATCCCTGACACAGTCCTTTATGAGTAATAATGTTGGCATCTTGACCCCTGTTTGACTCAACTCTCCACCCTACCAACAACCTTCACAAGGGAAACCAGGCTAGGAATTACATGCATCAGGATAACTAATGCTTCTAGATAAAACACTGTACTAAATAGCTCACTGTCTATTATCAGGAGGCAATTCACTCTATTTCCTTTCTTGGTAATGAAGTCGGTATAATCTATTGATTGTGTTAGGTTGACAGGTGTTGCCTTTTGGTAGATACACCAAATTTCAGGAGCATACTTTTTTTGCTTTTTAGTTTTTGAAAATGGTGTTCATGTTGTTTCTTGTTTGGTTGTTTGGTTGGTTGGTTGTTGGTTGGTTGGGGTTTTTGTCTTACTGTGTTTGTTTGTTTGTTTGTTTGTTTCTTCCAAATGACGTGAATCCCATTACCTGGCAGCTCAATGAAATCACACTAATGACCAGACCAAGAGCTCACACTAAAACTCCTATGGAAAGGAAATCATTTGGGATGAAATGGATTTCTGTCAGTCCCCTGAAGAGATAATAAAGCATTGGTGATTTATACACATGACATATTTTGCACAAAAACTAATTTAAAATCAAGAATACTGAAGTATGATTTTATCCTGTAAGATATCTGTCATCTGACTTAACTCTTCAGAAAACTGAAAGTAAAGTAGAGGAGGTTACTTAGAGTATGTAGAATTTTAGATGGCAGTTGCAGGTTCTTAAGAAATATTTCCACCAAGCTAAAATCTCTTGATGTAATACCATTCTCTGCTGTAAGATTATTTCTGTAGAAACAATGTTTGCTTGCTTGTGTCTTATATTACCACTTGTGAATTATGTAGCAAACTTTTTAAAAATATGGTCTTTTTCAAAACAACCCTCTGAGATCATCATTCTGACTATTTTACAGAATATAAGAAAGCTTCATTGATTTGTCCAAGTTTAAAATGGCATAGTGGGATTTGAACCCAGGTCCATCTCACTCTCCTGTCATCCCTGCTCTTAATCGTGGTTTTCAGGCTGCTGCACACTGCTGGTCATCTAGTCCTGTTCTTTTACCTAAATAAATAAATAGGCAAGACTTTATTCTCCAATTTTCCATTCTCATGAGGAAAACCACTTTCTCTTTGCCTCTCCCATTATATCACTCTTCTTGACAACACAAGTAATTTCATAATAGGTCACATTTCCCAAGAGTAAAAATTAGTGGTTTCCTCTAGGATTGGCTGCACTGTGAGTACACGTTACTCTCATGGCTTAACTATCTCCAAAAGACAACATATGGCAAATTAGTTCTGGGGATTTTCCCATTTAAAAAATGTAATCCTTGAAATGCATATTTTTACTGGTTTTTATTAAAGAAAATATCTCTTTCCTGACATGAATACATTGTTTTCTTCCTGCCCTGTATAGTTATATTTTACTTCATCCTAAATCTTGATGTCTGCTTACTTTTTTATATTTCATTTATATTTCTTTTTATTTTATTTATGTATCTCATTTATATGTCAAAGTTATATGTGAACTTCTTTTGTTTGCTTGCTCTGTTTCATTTTATTTTATCTTTATAGAACAATGGAAAAAACAATGAATACTGTGCAGCTGTGAAGAAAAATAAAAGGATATCTTCCTTTGAGATAGCATGGAGGGACCTGGAGAGTATTATGCTGAATGAAATAAGCCAGTCAGGGAAAGACAAGTATCACACGATCTCACTCATATGTGGAATATAATTAACAAAATAAACTGATGAACAAAATAAACTGATGGAAAGATCCAGAAGCATGGAAAAAAATATGGAATCTTGGAGGGAAGGGGGAGTGGAAAGAGATTAACCAAAGAATTTATATGAATATATGCATAACCTATGGACACAGATAATAGTGTGGTAGGAATAAAAACAATCAAAAAATTCAAACACTTGGGGGCTAAATAGTATGCTATTAAACAATGATTGTGTTACCAAAGAGATCAAAAAAGAAATTTAAAAGATCCTGGAAACTAATGACAATGAAAACACAGCAATCCAAAACCTATGGAACACAGTGAAAACAGTCTTGAGAGGGAAGTTCATAGCATTACAGGCCTCCCTCAAAAAAACAAGAAAAACTGGTAATAAATTATCTAACTCTACATCTTAAAGAATTAGAAAGAGAGCAACAAGAAAAGTCCAGAGTGACCAAAATAAAGGAGATAATAAAGATCAGAACAGAAATAAATGGAATAGAGACCAAAAATATAATACAAAAGATCACTGAAACCAAGAGCTGGTTCTTTGAAAGGATAAACAAGATTGATGAACCTCTAGCCAGGCTTACCAAGAAGCAAAGAGAGAGGACCCAAATAAACAAAATCAGAAATGAAAGAGGTGAAACTACAACAGACCCCACAGAAATACAAAAGATTGTTAAAAAGGGGGGGGATATGAACAACTCTAGTCTGACAAATTAAACAACCTAGAGGAAATGGACATATTCCTAGAAAAATTCGACCTTCCAAAACTCAGTCAAGAAGAACCAAAAAATCTCAACAGGCCAATAACTAAGGAAGAAATTGAAGCAGCCATCAAAAAGCTTCCAGCACACAAAAGCCCAGTGCCAGCCAGCTTCACAGGAGAGTTCTACCAAACATTCAAAGAACTAAAACCTATCCTCCTCAGACTAGTCCAAAAAATTCAAGAGGAAGGGACACTTCCAAGCTCATTCTATGAAGCCAGCATTACCCTAATACCAAAACTAGATAAAGACAACACAATGAAAGAGAATTATAGGTCAATATTCCTGATGAACATAGATGCCAAAATCCTCAACAAAATCCTAGCAAATTGGATCTAGTAGTACATCAGAAAGATCATACACCATGACCAAGTAGGATTTATCTCAGGGATGCAAGGATGGTACAATATCCTCAAATCAATAAATGTGATACATCACATAAACAAATTGAGAGATAAAAATCATGTAGTCATATCAATTGATGCAGAAAAAGCATTTGACAAAATCCAACACCCATTTTTTGATAAAAACTCTTTGAGCAAAGTGGGAATAGAGGGATCATACCTCAACATAATAAAAGCCGTATATGACAAACCTACAGGCAACATCATACTCAATGGGCAAGAACTAAAACCATTTCCCCTAAGAACAGGAACAAAAGAGGGATGCCCACTTTCACCACTCCTGTTTGACATAGTACTGGAAGTGCTAGCCATAGCGATCAGACAAGAGGAAGAAATAAAAGGCATCCAAATTGGAAAAGAAGAAATAAAATTGTCATTATTCACAGGTGACATGATATTGGACATAGAAAACTCCAAAGATTCCATCAAAAAACTACAAGAACTAATAAATGAATTTGGCAATGTAACAGGATACAAAATTAAACACCCAGAAATCTATGGCTGTTTTTATACACCAATAATGAACTCACAAAAAGAGAAACTAAAAAAAAAAAAAAAAAATCCCATTTACCATTTCAACAACAAAAAATTAAGATACCTAGGAATAAATTTAACCAAGGAGATAAAGGACTTGTATTCAGAAAATTACAGGATGCTGAAAAAAGAGATAGAGGAAGACATAGGGAAATGGAAGAACATACCATGTTCATAGAATCAACATCATTAAAATGTCCATACTACCCTAAGCAATCTATAGATTCAATGCATTCCCCACTAAAATACCAAAGGCATACTTCAAAGACCTAGAACAAACTCTCCAAAAATTCATCTGGAATAATTTTAAAAAGACCAAGTAATCTTAAGAAAGAAAAACAAAGTAGGTGCGATCTCAATACCTGATATCAAGCTGTATTAGAAAGCCACTATTCTCAAAACTGCCTGGTACTAGCACAAGAACACACATATAGAACAATGGAACAGAACAGAGAACCCAGAGATTGACCCAAGCCATATGCTCAATTAATATTTGACAAAGGAGACAAGAGCATACAATGGAGTCAAGACAGTTTCTTTAATAAATGGTGTTGGGAAAATTAAACAGATACATGCAAAAAAAAATGAAACTAGACCACCAACTTACACCATACACAAAAATAAACTCAAAATGGTTAAAGAACTTACATGTAAAATGGGAAACCATAAAAATCCTAGAAGAAGCCATAGGCAGCAAAACAGCAGACATTTATCATAACAATATCTTTACGAATACAGCTCTTAGGCCAATGGAAACTAAGGAGAAAATAAATGGACTACATCAAAATTAAAAGCTTCTGCACAGCAAAAGAAACCATCAACAAAACAACAAGAAAGCCCACTGCATGGCAGAACATATTTGCCGATGCTATCTCAGATAAGGGTTTGATCTCCAACATTTACAGGGAACTCATACAATATAACAAAAAGAAGATAAACAATCCAATCAAAAAATGGGCAAAGGACTTAAATAGATACTTTTTTGAAAGAAGACATACAGAAGGCCAAGAGACATATGAAAACATGCTCAAAGTCACTAATTATCTGAGAGATGCAAATCTAAAACAACAATGAGGTACCATCTCATACCTTTCAAAATGGCTATCATCAACAAATGACAAGAGTTGGAGAGGATGGGGAGAAAAGGGAATCCTCTTGCATTGCTGATGGGAATGCAGATTGGTGCAGCCACTGTGGAGATCAGTATGGCGTTTCCTCAAAAATTTAAAAATGGAACTTCCATTGGACCCAGTAATCCCACTTCTAGAAATATATCCCAAGAAAACAGAAATATCAATCAAAAAGGATATATGCATCCCTATGTTCATAGCAGCACAATTTACAATCGTTAAGATTTGGAAACAGCCTAAATGCCCACCAGCAGATGAGTAGATTAGAAAACTGTGGTACATCTACACAATGGAATACTATGCTCCTGTAAAAATGAAGGAATTTTTACCATTTGCAACAGCATGGATGGAACTACAGAGCATTAAGCTATGTGAAATAAGCCAGTCAGAGAAAGATACATATCACATGATCTCAGTCATTTGTGGAATATAATGAACAACATAAACTGATGAACAAAAATAAAACCAGAATCATAGAAGCATCGAAACTGTCCAAACTCTGAGGGAAAGCGGAGGGTGAGGGGGTAAGAGATCAACAAAGGACTTGTATGCATGCATATAAGCATAACCAATAGACACAGACATGGGTGGGGGGAGGGCATGTGCTAGGGGGTGGGGGAGGCTGGGGAGAGGTCAATGGGGGGAAAAGGAGATTTATGTAATACTTTAAACAATAAAGAATTTACATTTTTAAAAAACAGTGTGGTAGGCCTAGGGGTGGGAGGGTGGTGGCATGGTGAAAGGAGTCAATGGGGGGAGGGGGAGGACGGGCGGCGACATCTGTAATACTTTCAACAATTAATGTCTGTTTACTTTTTAAACCTATGTCCAGTTGGCTAAGAGTGCTAGATTTGTTCGAAGCAACCTATTGGTTTTACTCTCTTGTGATTCTAGGCCAGTCTTCAAAGACATGACAGAGGAGCTATGATCTCTCAAGTGTGATCAAAGAACAGGACATTTATTCCAACAGAAGTAACTCACTGAGAAAATGCTAATGAGACCAATTTTAACCATTGTTTAGGTGATTGCTGCATTTTATGTGAACACTCTTTTAAAGAATATAAATAAGTAATAAGAAAGACTCAGTTAAATTTGGGATCTAGTATCTAGGTTCCTCTAAAGAAACCAATATGGATTTGAATTTAAAATTATGAGAGAAACTTTAACATATGTGATAAGTAATAATTTATGCATATAAGTGTCTATTGGATACACACAATATAAAAAGCACTTGCTACTTTTGGTGAAGGATACAAGTCTGCACTCTAGTGAGGAATGAGAGAAATGTTTAAGGTTATAGGTGATGCACCACATAGAATATGTGCAATGAACTAGCAGATGGGATCAGAGAAAATAAAGACATTCTGTCTTATTTTTCACAGTTATAACAGCTATTTTAAAATATATATTTTTGAATAAGAAAATATGTACATAATATTACATTAGAACAATACTTTTAAAACCTACTTAGTTATTTAGATCTCTCTTAACTTACATGCATATTAATAATTTTTGTCTGAAATCGATCTAACTCTATTAGCAAAGTGGCTGGTAGAGTTCTCTCACCACTGTTGATGTGACTGGTAAAAATTCAAGTCTTTCCTGTTAGAAATAAAAGTAGTCAATGGGTGATAGTTAAAATGTAACAGTTCAGGTTTGCGTGAATTATTCACTTTCTCCCTTGTGATCTTTCAGGTAGAAAAAAAACACACAAAGTACTTTCTAAAAGGATAACCATTACTTTTTAAAAATTCAAGCTATAATTGCAAATAGAAATGAAAGTTAATGATACAAAACTGTTCATGTATTTTAAATTGAGTGCTAAAGTATATTTGAACCAACCAAATTGTTCTAAAGAGACTAATGAAAGCAAGATAGAATATCTTTTCGGGGTGGGGGGGGCGGGGGGTAAGTATTTCAAGATATATGTTTCATGTTAAATTAAAAATCCTACTTGGGATTTGATCTTTCTTTCTAATAACTCTTCAGTCCCCAGTAGTAGTTTATTTTTAACATAAGTTCCTCTTACATTAATTCCAACTTTACATTCTGGGGAAAAACAAGCCTATCTTCAAGATTAATTTTCACAGCTCTTGAGAGGTCGGTGACTCTCCATGCTAAAAGACACCTGATTATAATGCTTTTATGAACAGAGGGAACAGTTAGAAGTTCTGATTCTAATCAGGAAGCAGGAATGATCTCAGAGAAAAGAGAAAGAATAATAAAACAACTAAGTAGCACTCAACTCTTGGGTTGGGTCAAATGCCTCTATTCTACATAAATGTATTTGTTAAACATCTATTATGGTCCAGACCTCCTTAAAGAAGAAATATCACAATAGGTATTAAAAGGCACCCCTTGCTCATGTGGCCTGGGAGCTAATCAAGCCAGGCAGGGAATCCCAACCCTGCCAACTAGCTGTATGGTCTTGACCAAGTCACTTGTCTTCTTTGAACCTTGGTTTCCTCCATAAAATGAGTCAATTATGCATACCTCCAAAGAAATTGTGAGGATTAAGAAAATAAAAAAAAAAAAAAACATAAAGTAGCTCATAGAATGTCTGACATATTACAGACCATCATTAATGATAAGGTTCTGGCTCTGGTCAGTTCGTGTTGCCTTGGTTATCTAAATATATAAAAGCCTTAGTGACCTTTATAACTGGTCAACCAGTCACTATGATGTGCACTGACCACCAAGAGGCAGACGCTCAATGCAGGAGCTGCCCCCTAGTGGTCAATGCACTCTTACAGCCAACCTTCCACAGCCGGCCAACCTCCTATGGTCCCTCCCCATGGCTGGCTGCCCTAATGGGCCCCAATCGCTGGCCAGGCCAAGGGATCCCACCTGTGCACGAACTCGTGCACCAGGCCTCTAGTATGAATATAAGGACTATAGGAAAAAATACTATCAGTTATAAAGCCTCAATTCTTTAAAGCTCACTGTTCCTACTCTTATCTCCTTATACCTCTCCAAGCAATTTTGTCTCTCAAGTCACCAAGGACTCATAAAATTTAAGATCCAAGATAAATGATCTGGCAGAATTGATTGTTGGAGGAGGTGGCAGTGCAAAGAGCAGGGGAGGCATAGGGTATATGAATTAAAAGTGGAGTTAAGGTCATTAAAATGAATAAGGTAATGTTAGGTAAAAGTTCAAGTACACAATTCTTAGGATAAAATGGTAAAAGTAGGAAGTTTTCTTGGCCATTAGATTGATCAGTGGTTCTCTAACTCTTGCCTTGGATCCTTTTACATTTTTAAAAATTATTGAGGACTTTAAAGTGCTTTTGTTTATATGTGTTATGTCTACTGATATATATCATGCTAAAAATGAATCAGAAATTTTAGATATTTATTTTTAAAAAACAATAAATCCACTAAATAAGAACACATATTTATGAAAAGTTTCCTAAAAATTGATAAGACAACAGGATTTTACATTTATGCACATTTCTTTAATGTCTAGCTTTACAAAAAAGTGCTGGATTTTCATATTTTATTTTTATATTTAATCTACTGTGATATGACACATCATGTACTCTCTGGAAAACGTCACTGTACACTTGTGAAAGAATGAGAGTGAACAGAATAATGTCTTATGGTTGTAAAAATAGTTTACAAAACCATTAGCATCTCATTATTAGAATGAAAATAGTTTTGACATAATGGACACTTGGAAAGAGTTTAGGGGCCCCCAAAAGTCCCTAGTCGGTTTGGCTCAGTGGATAGAGTGTCGTCGGTCTACAGAGGAAGGGTCCCGAGATCAATTCCTATCAAGGGCACGTACCTCGTACCTCGGTTGCAGGCTCCTCCCTGGCCCAGGCTCTGTTCAGGGCACCTGCAAGAGGCAACCAATCAATGTGTTTCTCTCACATCAATATTTCTCTGTCTTTCCCTCTCTCTTCCACTCTCTCTGAAAATCAATGGGGTGGGGGGGGAATTCCTTGAATGAGGATTTAAAAAACAAAAAAGCACATTCAGTTTTGTTTGATGCTTTTAAATGTTAAGGAGGAAAAAGAAATAACCCCTGGCAACAGCATTTAATAAAGAAATTTTTTAGGTATATAGTAGTCCCTCCTTGTCTGGGGCAGGGGTACATTCCAAGACCTCTACTGGATGTCTGAAACCTCAGAAAGTTCTGAACCATATACAGAGTGTGTGTGTGTGTGTGTGTGTGTTTTCCTGTATGTACACACACCTATGATAAAGTTTAATTTACAAGTTAGAAACAGGAAGAGATTAACAATAATAAATAGTAGAAAAATTATAACAATATACTGTAATAAAAGTTATGGAAATGTGATCTCTCGCTCTCAAAATATCTTATTGTGCTGTACCCACACCTCTGTGATGACATCCTGCCCATGGCATGAGATGAGGTGAGGTGGAATTTATTTAATACTAGGGGCCCGGTGCACGAAATTCATGCATGGGGAGAGAGTGGGGGTTCCTCAGCCCAGCCTGCCCCCTTTCACAGTCTGGAACCCCTCAGTGGATGTCCTATGATGGCCCCAGTCTGCCAGGTGCCATGTGTGTGTGTGTGTGTGGCCACTGGGGACCTGCCCCCAGCTGCATCTGAGGCTCGGAGCAGTCCTCCTGTGTGTGTCTACCTGCTGGAGGCCTGTCCCCAGGGACACCATCAAGGCTTGGAGCAGGCACCCCCTCTATGGTGATCTCTCAGACTCCTGCCCTCCCCTGCATGTTGTTCTCTTTTTTGAGCTGTGGCCAGGTCTGGGTGCTGCCTGCCTCCCAAGCTTGCCTACTGCCCATCTTCCTCCAGCCACCAGAAAGCAGGGAAAACCCCACCTTGTGGTCAGGCCAGCCTTTTTCTGCTCCCTGATCCCCGGAAGGGACCTGGGGAGCCACCAAGCAGGCCCCCAGCCCCCAAGAGCTTGCTTTCCTGCTCCCCAGTGCTCCCCAAAGGGCCTGGGGAGCCACCAAGTGGGCCGCCAACTCTTCCCCACTCACCTGTCCCCTGCTGCCTTCCTTTCCCACTCCCCAGTGCCACCAAGGGGTCTGGGGAGCTGCAAAGCAGGACCCCAGCCCCTGCAGCCTTGCTTTCCTGCTTCCTGGTGCCCCGCAAAGGGCCTGGGCAGCCGCCAAGCAGGCCGAGACCCCCCACTGCCTCTTTCCCGCTCCCCGTCCCACCTCCTTGCTTTCCCGCTCCCCGGTGTCCTGCAAGGGACCTGGGAAGTCCACCAAGCAGTCCGCTGACCCCCTGCCCTGGCCCGCCACCTTGCTTTCCCGCTTCTTGGTGCAGGGCAAGGGGCCTGGGAAGCCCACCAAGTAGGCCACTGACCCCCTGCTGCCTCTTTCCTGCTCCCCAATGCCCCTCCAAGGGCCTGGGCAGCCGCCAAGGAGGCCGCTGACCCCCTGCCACCTCTTGCCCACTCCCCGGTGCCCCTCAAAGGGCCTGAGGAGCCGCCAAGCAGGCCCTCGGCCCCCACTGCCTCTTTCCCGCTCCCCAGTGCCCCGCAAAGGGACTGGGGAGCCGCCAAGCAGGCTGCCAACCCTGTCGCCTCTTTCCCACTTCCGGGTCCTGGGTCCTGTGCTGTTCCGCCCTGCAGCCGCTCTGTGCACTCAGGAGGTCCCTCAGCCCAGCCTGTGCCCTCTCACAGTCTGGGACCCCTCTGGGGATGTCCACCTGCTGGCGTGCCTGACCAGCCTGGGTGAGGGGCTTTAAGGCTGCCCACAGCTCCCATTGACCCAATGTCCCAGCAAGGCTGGCTGGACGCAGGTTTCTGGGGTTTGTTTATCTTCTATAACTGATGCTGTTCCTTTAAGGCAAGGCCTAATAAGCCTCCTCTCTGCTTCACCTCGCAGCTTCTATAATGAAATAATTGTTACTCTTAGATTCAGGCCCAGCTGCTGTTTCCTTCAGCTCCCGAGGATTCTATGATTTATACATTGTTGCAAACATTTGCAAACATGTTTTGCTTTGAGGCAAGGATAAGCGAGCCGGTGCGCAGACAGTTTCACTTTCACTCCTGCTGCAATGGAAGCTGCCGTTTACTCCATGAGTGGCGGCCGCCATGTTGGCTGGGTTAATTTGCATACAGTCGCTCTGATTGGCTGTTGGGCGTCCCAAAGAAACGGTCAATTTCAATATTACGCTTTTATTAGTTAAGATTTTCAGACTGAAGTTGACCATGGGTAACTGAAACCGTGGACAGTGATATCGTAGACTAGGAGGAGTACTGCAAAACAAATTCACTGAGGAGGGAGTCATATTGAGAAGGCAAACCCCTGTTTTGTAAAAACTGCTGTTTGGAATTCTCTGCTGTTCCTCTTATTCTAAAAAGATAACTTTGCTTTCTAGCCTGCCTTAGTCTGCTCGAATAATGAGGACAATAAACTTAGCTCTCTGACCTTATAGGCCAGAGACTAGATACGCCCATACTCTCAATGCCAAGCCAGGTGCATTTTTTAATTGGATACAACTGTGTAGTTTCCAAGGCTAGCAGCGAGATAACCATTAACTGCACAGAGGGCTGGATCCTTAATGAAAAGGGAAGTTCTGCTTGTAGGCTTGCTTAGAATTTGAAATCATTTTCTCTAAGCCCAACACAGTGAATAAAGTGTAACTCCAAACTCTTCTGCATTGTTTGATTATTCCGGTTCTGTGTAACAATATAACTTGAACCTGGTTACAATGAGTAATATATTCATTCGAAGGTGGTGAAAGTAAACTTTTCTGATTAAAAAAGACAAAGCAGCAGCAAGACTTAACACACACACACACACACACACACACACACACACACACACCCATGTTCTTTATTTTCTTGTTCTGGCCGCAAAAAATTTAAAGGGCACGTGGCTGGTAGAACAAGCAGAAGTTGCAAAACACAAATGGTGGTTCTCTCTTACCTACAAAGAGCCTAGTTAATTACAGACACCAATTTCATGTTGGCAACATAAGAAAGCCGGTGCCTTCAAAGCATTTTGCTCTCAGACTGGTAGTAACCAAAGGTATAAGAGAGTAAACATTGGTTTAAATGACCCTCAGGGTTTATAGTATCAGGGGTAACAGAAAATCTGGGTTTCTCCTTAAAGCAGAATAAGGAAGCTGAAAGGTAAATTTGGCAGTAAAAATAATAGCTGATAATGTAGCAGTTAATATGCGTCAGGCTCTGTTTCTAAACATCTTTCCTGACAATGAACCAATGTCACCTCTACATGGTTCATTTACTTTCTCACAATTGTTTGCGGGAAGCATTAGTCTATTCTCTTTGTTAGGTCTACATCACCCACTGGCCAAAGAAGAATTACAAGGGGCATTAGAAAACATTTTGAACAGAATAAGAATGAAAATACAAGGTGTCAAAATTGATGGGATGCCACTAAAAGGGTTCTTAGAAAGAAATTGGTGGAGGAGGAGGGAACAAGATGGTAACAAAGGAGTCTCCTGAACTTTCCTCTTGCCATAAAGGCACCAAATGTGCAGCTATGCACAGAGCAGTTCCCTCTGAAAGAAATCCAGACACTAGCTCAGTGACTCCTGCACACAGGCAAATGAGAGAATGCCACAAGATTGGTAGAAAAAGCTGAGACACATCCTCACTGCAACCCCCTCCATAGCACAGCACCAAACAATCAGGGAAGAACGCCCTCCCCAGCTTCCAGCTTCCCTCTGACAAGTGAAGGGTTTGGACCTCACATCTAGCAACTCAACTTTTAAGACTCCCACCCAAGAGACAGGCCCCCAAGACACCTGGCTCTTGAGAGCCAAAAAGGTTAGTGTCCATGACACCCATGGGACTGTGCTGAACAAAGAAGCAGTTCCTAAAGGGTGCATGGACACTGGCCACAGCTATCCTCCGGGGTTCAGCATTGTCTGAAGCCTCATCTTTTCTGGCTGCTGCCTGGAAAATGGGACCCCTAACTGCTTGGCTGTGAGAGCAAGCATTGCTTGCACTTGCCACAGTTGTCCCCCAGGGCTCAACATAGAAGAAACAGGCAGCCATGGCTGGTGTTGCTTAGTGGGTTGGGCATCATCTCATGCACCAAAGGATTGCTGGCTCAATTCCTGGTCAGGGCACATGCCTGGGTTGAGGGCCCTATCCCTGGTAAGGGCCATGCAAGAGGCAGCAGACCAATGTTTCACTTTCACATTGATGTTTCTCTCTCTCTCTCTCTCTCTCTCTCTCTCTCTCTCTCTCTCTCTCTCTCTCTCTCTCTCTCTCTCCCTCGCTCTCGCTCTCGCTCTGTCTTCCTTTCTCTCTAAAACCAGTAAAAGTATGTTTAAAAAAGAAGTAACAGGCAAAAACATTCATTTCCCAGTTTTTCCCTGAAAGAGGTCTGATTGCATACTTTACAGCTGCTGCCTGAGGACCGGCTTCTAATTTCATGTGCACCTCGAGGCCAGTTGCAATCCTGCAAAGAGATGGAGAAACCAATGGGCACATCCCTGCTCTCTCCATCTGGCTTATTCCAACAATACAATCACATCCTCAGTGTCTCCCTGGAAGAAACTTACACAACTAACACCCCACCTTTTATGGATGCCACCCAAATGCCAGGACCCCAAATCACCTAGTTCTGATAGCCAACAGGGCTTGGTCCATCATCTCAGAATCCTACCAGCATTGAGATCCTTAAACACTCAGCTGTAGCTGATTTCCATCGAGCTCAGCGAAAGACCCAGTCCCTTCTGAGAGGACAACCTACAAGGAATCAGACTCAGACACCTTTACTCTAATTGTTCACCCTGATTTGTTCCTTTGTATATTTTCATCATACATAATCAAAGTCGTTTTCATGTAAAGAGGACCTCACATAAAGCCCTCTTGCATTTCCTCTCATGTAAAACCTTCCCTTTATTGTATCCATTGGTTCAGTCACAAAAAAGGTTCTTGAATGACAAGAAAGCCTCACTGTGCCTGAACTCTAAAAAAAATGAGGTTTGTGCTAAACATCTACTTTCCTTCGGAGAGTCTAGAATTTTGGTCCCTGCCAAGCCGAGGATGCCTACCTGTCCAGCTCCCAGTAAACACCCCAGTCACTTGTTCCCTAACAAATTCCCTCGTACACAACCCTGTACACATGTTGTTACAACTCCAGCATGAGTTGTGTTTCCTGTGTCACTCCACTCAGAAAGGATGCTTATAAGCTTCCATCTGGTTTCCTCCAGATTCTGTCCACACACCTTTTCCCTTTGCTGCCTTGCTTCGAATTCTTACCCTGTGATAAAGTTTAGCCATTAGTATGATTCTGGTAAATCATCAAATCATGATTGTAGGGACAGTGAGCACTGGGGTCAACCTGTATAGCTACCCTAAATGCAGTGCCTTAACCCACCAACACCTCTGATTCCCTCATTCCTGTGTCATTTTGTTCTTAAAAGCAACCAGAGCTATTCTCACATTTTTTCAGAATTCTTTGGGCTTTTCTCAGTGATTTCGTTTGTCAGTTCAACACTTTGTCTTCCATATTTCAGAGTTTCCTCAAAATTTCTGGTCTATTGAGGCTACTTGTTATTCTGCAACAATGATGTGGATTTATTTTTAAAAGAATAAATTTATCTGTCATCTCTAAAGATTTGCGATGTGGGTACGCTTGCAGGAACACTTTATCAATTTATCTGACCTCCTGGTCTTCTGATGTTGATTATCAAGTAAAATGGAAAGAAAAAGTATTTCACTAGGACTGTCAGTCCATACTTGCTCTGTGTTTGCTATCAATTCATCTTAGCAAATATTTATGTAGGAATTACTGGCAAAAAAAAAAAAACTAAAGTGCTTAATTACCACATAACATTTTTAATGAAATGTAGTGTCAAAATAATTGGAATGTAAGGAAATAAGCACAAAAGAAAAGTCAGTTACAGCTGGAGGCAGACCTGTTTATTGGAGATAAAAATATAAAATTACAATTATCATAGAAATATGAACAACTACAAATTCAACACATATGTTAAATGCCAAGTCCACTAGTAAGTGCTGTAGGTGATTTTAAAACATCAATCAATTTGTCTTTACAAATTAGGTCTGATCTAATAAAATGTTATAATTTCTCCCCAAAATCAAGCTCAGGTGATGGATTATTATGCTATTATTAAAAACTCTGTGACAATAACACCTAACTTTGCTTAAATAATTACTGTCAAAAAATACTTCAATGAACTGATTGTGGTGTTTCCTTATGGACCCCACATCTGCCCAGGTTGGAATCCAACTTCTACCATTACTAACTGCAATGTTGGGCTAGTAGCTTAACCGTTCTTAGCCTCAGTTTTATCATCTCTAAGATTGACATAATAAATGCACTTACTTCATAGAGTTGTTATGACAGTTAAATATGTTAAGATAAGTAACATGCTTGATATAATACCTGGGAATATATGTAAGTTTCACTTGTTATGGTTATCATTATCATTTCACACTGGCTAAGAAAACAGAAAACGGGTTATATTCCATTTCAACCATTTAGATTTGAGTGTCTTTAGGCAAGTGATACTCATCAACCTTCCTGGGCCTCAGTTTCCTCCCCTATGAGTTTAAGGAACTTTAAAGTTTCTACCTGGTTCTAAAATTCCAAGTCTGTTAAGGAATTCTTTATTTAGAAACACCCATAATGTTCTTTCATTCTACTTTAAGCACTTAAGCTCAAAATTGAGTCCCTATGAAATACATTGTTTAAATCACTCGTTCAACATATTACTGTATATTTCTACACATGAATGGGTGTGTTCTCCTCGTCCTCCCTCCTGAGACCAGACAATAAGGATTTTAGGAACAAAGAACTATTCTTTCCTCTCTGCACATAATAAATACTGAGTCTTCAGTCCATTGTAATGCATGTATTGAATAGATGCCAAGCACTGTCCTAACGAGGCATTGAGGGAAAAGCAAATAAAATTCAATTGGGTGGGGAGGGAGAGGGAGGTAGACAGGTCTCATCAACGGGACAATGGCCTCTGCCAGCACTGGACAATTCAGTTCCTCCCCATATGCCTCTGGTGCTTGTCAAGCTGCTGCCCCAGTGCTGGAGCTCAGAGGAAGTAAGTCAGAGTGACTGGGACTCCAGCAGCTCTCTGTCTTCCTCAGCCTCAGTCCCACTGGTTTTTACAGCCAGAAGTTGTGGGGACTTCTCTTCCTGGCACTGGAACCCTGGATGGGGTGTCTGGTGTGGGGCTGAAGGAGACAAAAATCCCTCCTGATTTTTATCTGCATACATGGGTATGGGACCAGCACATTCTGCATCCCCCCCCCACACACACACACACACACACACACCAGTCATGATATGGCTTCTTCCTTAATTCCCTAGTGTAGGACTTCTATTCAATAAGGTTTCAGGTGGTTCTGAATGATGGTTGTTCTGTAGTTTAGTTTTAATTTTGATGTGATTGTGGGAGGAGGCGAGTATACATTTACCTACATCGCCATCTTGACCAGAAGTCTTCAAAGGAATGTGTTTGTTTGAAATGGCCCAAATTATAATCACAGAAAATAAGATCTCATTGTATCATTGTACTTTGAAACAGATCTTTAATGCATCCAATATTTAGAGTATTGCAAAGCAAAAAAAAAAAAAGTATTCGTAATCTCAAAGAATTCATTATAGTAGACACACCAATGAAATGTAATTACATTATGGTATGATAAATGCAATAATAGAAGATGGTGTGATCAAATCTGTTTGAATGGCTTACAGAAAATCATTTTCAGAAAAAACATGAACTGGGTCTCAAAAGATGAGTAGCAATTCTCTAGCTGGAACTAAAAATGAAACAAAGCAGTCCCTTTGTTGTAACATATTTCATGCAGTATATCAAGTTTTGATTTATTATACTGAGGCTGGCAAGGCTTTGATTTCCCTGAACCAAGTAGACATTCCTGATGTCAAGTACCTGAAGAAGAAATGTGCTTTCAAATATCCTTCTGTTCCCCATGATGATCAATTCCTCACCAAATCCTATACATATTACCTCCTATTTTTTCTGTTCATTTCTCTATATATGAACTAATTCCATCCTACACCAAGCTCATCATCTATCACCTGGTATATTACAATAGTCTCCTAGCCAGTTTTCCAATATTTGCTACTGCCTTCCCACAGCAGCTTAAATGGTAATCTATCTACACTAATAAAAGAGAAATATGCAAATTGGTGTCCCTCTACTACACCCAATATATGCCCACCAACCAATCAGAGTGACTATATGCAAATTAACCCAACCAAGATGGTGGTCAGCAGCCACGGAGCTGAAGCAAGAGGAGGCTTGGTTGCCTAGGTGATGGAGCAAGCCAAGCTTCCTGCCTGCCCTGGCTGGCTCTGACCTCCACTCAAGGCAACAAAGTTTCAATTATAGAAGATAAATAAATCTTCTCGCTGGGAGCTTGAGTCACTGGGGCAAACAGCCCTCAGCCCTTCACTCAGCCTGGCCAGGCACTCCAGCAGGGACCCCACCCTGAAGGGGATGTGGCCAGTCTGAAAACAGCCCTCAGCCCCTCATCCAGGCTGGCTAGGCACCCCAATGGGAACCCCACCCTGA
>PVJC01021353.1:0-28294 GCA_004026665.1 Murina feae | reverse complement strand
ATCCTAAAAGCTGCAAGAGAAAAGCAGTTAGTTACCTACAAGGGGCGACCCATACGACTGTCAGCTGATTTCTCAACAGAAACTTTGCAGGCCAGAAGGGAGTGGCAAGAAATATTCAAAGTGATGAACAGCAAGAACCTACAGCCAAAATTACTTTACCCAGCAAAGCTATCATTCAGAATTGAAGGTCAGATAAAGAACTTCACAGACAAGAAAAAGCTAAAGGAGTTCATCACCACCCAACCAGTATTATATGAAATGCTGAAAGGTATCCTTTGAGAAGAGGATGAAGAAAAAATAAAGACAAAAAATTATGAACAACAAATACATATCTATCAACAAGTGAACCTAAAAATCAAGTGAATAAGAATTCTGATGAACAGAATAAACTGGTGAATAGAATAGAATCAGAGGCATAGAAAGGGAGTGGACTGACAATTTTCGGGGGTAAAGGGTGTTGGGGGTGTGGGAAGAGAATGGACAATGATTGTACACCTATGGATGAGGACGGGGGGGAGGGGGACAGAGGATGGGGTGGGAACTTGGAGGAAGGGAGCTATGGGAGCAAAAAGAGGAACAACTGTAACAATATGAACAATAAAGATATTTAAAAAAAACAAAAACAAAAACAAAACACAAAAAAACCCCACATAGTCATATCAATTGATGCAGAAAAAGCATTAGACAAAATCCAACACCCATTTTTGATAAAAACTCTCAGCAAGGTGGGAATAGAAGAATCATACCTCAACATAATAAAAGCCATATATGACAAACGCACAGCCCATATCATACTCAATGGGCAAAAACTAAAACCATTTCCCCTTAGAACAGGAATAACAGAGATGCCCACTCTCACCACTCCTGTTTGACATAGTACTGTAAACATTAGCCATTGCGATTAGACAAGAAGAAGAAATAAAAGGCATCCAAATTGGAAAAGAAGAAGTAAAACTGTCCTTATTTGCAGATGACATGATATTGTACATAAAAAACCCTAAAGACTTCGTTAAAAAACTATTAGACTTAATAAATGAATTCAGCAATGTAGCAGGATACAAAATTAATGCTAAGAAATCTATGGTATTTCTATACACCAATAGTGAACTTATAAAAAGAGAGACTAAAAAAGCAATCCCATTTACCATCACATCACAAAAATTAAAATACCTAGGAATAAATTTAAAGAGGTAAAAGACCTCTACTCAGAAAACTACAGAATGTTGAAAAAAGAGATGGAGGAAGACATAAACAGATGGAAGAACATACCATGTTCATGGATTGGTAGAATCAACATCATTAAAATGTCCATACCACCCAAAGCAATCTATAAATTCAACGCACTACCCATTAAAATACCAATGGCATATTTCACAGACCTAGAACGAACTGTCCAAAAATTCATCTGGAATACAAAAAGACCCCGAATAGCTGCAGCAATCCTGAGAAAGAACAAAGTAAGTGGGATCTCCATACCAGGTATCAAGCTATATTACAAAGCTACAGTGCTCAAAACTGCCTGGTATGGCACAAGAACAGACATATAGATCAATGGAATAGAATAGAGAACCCAGAAAGCGACCTAAACCAATATGCTCAATTAATATTTGACAAAGGAGGCAAGAACATACAATGGAGTTAAGACAGTCTCTTCAATAAATGGTGTTGGGAAAATTGGACAGATACATGCAAAAAAATGAAACTAGGCCACCAACTTACACCGTACACAAAAATAAACTCAAAATGGATAAAGGACTTAAATGTAAGATGGGAAATGATAAAAATACTAGAGGAATTTAAAGGCAACAAAATCTCAGACATATGCCGAAGCAATTTTTTCACCGATACAGCTCCTAGGGCATTGGAAACTAAAAAGAAGATAAACAAATGGGACTACATCAAAATAAAAAGCTTCTTCACAGCAAAAGAAACCATCAACAAAAGAAGAAAGCCCACTGCATGGGAGAACATATTTGCTAATGTTATCTCCAATAAGGGTTTAATCTCCAACATTTATAGGGAACTCATACAACTTAACAAAAGGAAGATAAACAACCTAATCAAAAAATGGGCAAAGGACCTAAATAGACACTTTTAAAAAGAGGACATTCAGAAAGCCAAGAGACATATGAAAACATGCTCAAAGTCACTAATCATCCGAGAGATGCAAATCAAAACAACAATGAGGTACCATCTCACACCTGTCAGAATGGCTATCATCAACAAATCAACAAATGACAAGTGCTGGAGAGAATGCGGAGAAAAAGGAACTCTCCTGCACTGCTGGTGGGAATGCAGACTGGTGCAGCCACTATGGAGGACAGTATGCAGTTTCCTCAAATAATTAAAAATGGAACTCCCATTTGACCCTGCAATCCCACTTCTGGGAATATATCCCAAGAAACCAGAAACACTAATCAGAAAAGACATATGCAACCTTATGTTCATAGCAGCACAATTTACCATAGCTAAGATTTGGAAACAGCCTGAGTGCCCATCAGCAGATGAATGGATTAGAAAACGATGGTACATCTACACAATGGAATACTATGCTGCTGTAAAAAAGAAGGAATTCTTACTATTTGCAACAGCATGGACGGGACTGGAGAGCATTATGCTAAGTGAAATAAGCCAGTCAATGCAAGAAAAATACCACATGATCTCACTTATCCTATATAATAAAGAGGGAATATGCAAATTGACTGTCACTCCGGTTAATTTGCACCCACAGCTGAGGCTAAGTTCCCATACGAGCCTTAAGGAGCAATCAACAGGGACCTGAGGCTGCACGCCCACCCACCTCCTGCATGGGGCTTGACAAGGGACCTCAGGCTGCTCCCCTGCCCTGGCACCAGGCCAGAGGAACTCAGGCTGCGCCCTCTTTCCTGGTGCTAGGCCGGGGAACCTGAAGCTGTGCCCCCCACCCAGTGGGACTTAATGGGGGCCCTCAAGGTGTGCCCTCTGCCCTGGTGCTGGGCTAGGGGACCTTAGGCCATGCCCCCCACCCCAGCATCAAGCCAGGGGACTTCAGGCTGTGCCCCCTGCCCTGGCGCCAGGCTGGGGGATCACAGGCCACTCCCTCTGCCCAGCAGGGCTTTATGGGGGACCTCAGGCCGTGCCCCCCTGTCCTGGCACCCAGGGGACCTGAGGCTGCACCCCCCTACCTGGCAGGGCTTGACAGGGTGGAACTGGCTGGGTCTGGATTTAGCCCAATGAAGGGGGGCCATCCAGGTTTGAGTCGCGAGCGATTTTGAGGTGCACATGGGTGGTTGAAGACTTGACTCTGGGTTCCATGGTGCACCCCTAACGGTGACAGGAGGAAGATTTTCATATACGTTTTACTAATTTTCTTTAATCTCTGACACTTCTATTATAGAGAATTGGCAAATAGCAATATTAAAATATTTCCTCTAATTAATCCCCTTTTAATGTGCACAAATTTCGTGCACTGGGCTACTAGTTTATGGATAATAAAGACCATTATAAATTGATGAACATAAACAGATACAGAGGCAGAACAGCATTGAACAGACTGTCAAACTAGAACTGGAAGGGTCAGGAGGGTTGGAGGGGAGTTAAGAAATCAACTGAAGGACTTATATGCATGAATATAAGCATAATCAATGGACACAAGACACTGGGGCATAGGGGAGAAGCGGGGAAGGTCAAGGGGAAAAAATCGAGACTTATTTAACACGCTTTGTAATACTTTAAGCAATAAAACAAAATTAAAAAAAAAGAATTGCGAACCTGAAACCTGTATAATTTGGTTAACCAGTGTCAC
Source organism: Murina feae (assembly GCA_004026665.1). Lineage (NCBI taxonomy): Eukaryota > Metazoa > Chordata > Mammalia > Chiroptera > Vespertilionidae > Murina > Murina feae. Next base: position 24,510 of record PVJC01021353.1, on the reverse strand, counting down.
CCCAGTAAATTTAATAAAAAGGGAAAAATGTTAGGATTGATTACATTATAAATGTTACTTCTGTGCCAATAATATGCACACTAAAAATTTTGATATTCATTACCAAAAACCCATCATAAATTAGGAGAAACTTAACAATTCTACTGAAAAGGTTATAGTTCCCACTTCCCTATACATAGCCTAGACATTTCTAAATATTGTCTATTTCATTCAACTTTGCTAAATTAATGGGTCATCTATGTCATCTTACTTCTGCTAGCATTTCTTTGGTCATTGGTGTGGTTTCTATTTTTTGTTCATTTTTTCTTTCTTAGGCATGCTTTTCTTATTCATGTCCTTTACCTTTCTTTCTCTTTTTAAAATTGAAATATTCATCCTTTTCTTAGTTATTTTGTAAGACCTTGCATTTTAGATACCTTTAGCATTGTCTACATACATGTTTTAGATTTTGTTTTTCTTGTTTGTACTGTATCTTTCAATCTTGTGTACCGTATTAGGGTTTCTCCTGCTGATGTACAAAAGTGATTATTTTTATGGAGTTTAATATGTACATCTTTTCTTTTATGATTTCTGCATTTTATGTCCTGCTTAGAAACATCTTCCTTACCTCAACATTATAAGATGTTAATGCCATAGTGCGATAGTTCAATGATAAGTGTAGAACAGCGTTTTGTTGTTTCGTCTATTTAACATATAGAATGGCCTCCTTTTTAGTTTAGTTTAGCTCAGTGGTTTTTCAGCCTCAGCTCCAAATAGAAGCCTCACAGCGATTGAAAGTGATTCAGAACCTGCTCCTGTCTCATCGGTCAGAATCCCTGGGGTTAGTCTTAGGCCTGGTATTTATAAAATATTTTTTCTGTGTGTGTGTGGTGTGTGTCACTGTGCAGCATTGTTCTAGGTCTCGGATTTTCTGCTCTCTCAGACCCAACTCCACCTTTCTGTGATAATTTTTATTACACTTTCTACACTTTGAAATGAAATTTCATAGGTAATATAATCTAATAGTTACGTACTTTCAGAATTCAGTATTGATATAATTCCGTAAGTGGAACATAAAGGAGAGCGAGAATAAAAATAACTTATAATTAAACAACGTGTAGTTTAGTATGTGTATTTGCATGCTCAGGCGCAATTAGACCAGAAGACAACTAAGAAGTCATGTACATGCACATGTACAGATCACTGTGAAAAGGGAAGTACAAAATGAAGATCAGAAAATATGTTTTATTAGTAATGCGAACACTATGAATGGTGATGCCTTTGTGGTATGCTTTATGAAATATTGAATAACTTTAGCTAAAGTTCTTAAAACAGTCTTTCCTTGATTTACCTAGAAAATTCAGTGCTATTAAGACTGTGTTAAAAACACGCTTTTTGTTTACATATATGAAAGGAGGTTATGTCTAGGCATAAATGTCTGATTGGACTTTTAAAAGTCATATTGGATTTGGAACAGTTCTTCATTGTCTGGACCTGCCCTGCACAGGATGTCCCGCTTCTCTGGTTCCTGGCCACTAAGTGCCCATTGTACTCCTCAAGCACCATTTGAAAAACACCCCATACATTTCCCAAAGAACCCAGGGTTATCCCTGTTAGGAAGCACTGGTTTAGTTAGTTTATGTTCTGAATCAGTATAAATACGGTAACACATATGAAAATACAGGGTGGGGCAAAAGTAGGTTCACAGTTAGTATAGAAAATAATACACCACTGTGGAGGACAGTATGGCGTTTCCTCAGAAAGCTAAAAGTGGAACTGCCATTTGACCCTGTGATCCCACTTCTGGGAATATATCCCAAGAAACCAGAAACACCAATCAGAAAGGACATATGCATCCCTATGTTCATAGCTGCACAATTCACCATAGCTAAGATTTGGAATCAGCCTTAAGTGCCCATCAGCAGATGAGTGGATTAGAAAACTGTGGTACATCTACACAGTGGAATACTATGCTGCTGTATAAAAAAAGGAATTCTTACCATTTGCAACAGCATGGATGGAACTGGAGAGCATTATGCTAAGTGAAATAAGCCAGTCAGAGAAAGATAAATATCACATGATCTCACTCATTTGTGGAATATAATGAACAACGTAAACTGATGAACAGAAACAGATTCAGAGACAGAGAAGAATCGATCAGACTGTTAAACCTCAGAGGGAAGGTAGGGGAGGATGGGGGTAAGGAGGAGAGATCAACCAAAGGACTTATATGCAAGCATATAGGCCTAACCAATGGACACAGACAACAGGGGTGTGAGGGCATGAGTGGTGGGGATGACGGGTAGTGTGGGGATAAGGATTCATATGTAATAACTTAATAAAATTTTTTTAAAAAGAAAATACAATAATCTGTAATAATAAAAGCATAATATGCTAATTAGACTGGACAGCCAAACGACCTTCTGGGTGTCCTTCCGGATGACCTTCCACATGAAGCTGTGGGGGCGAGGCAGAGGCGGCCGCTGTGGTGGGCAGGAGGTCGAGGCAGAGGTGATTAGGGGTGATCAGACAGGCAGGTGAGCAGTTAGTGGCGATGAGGCAGGCATGCAGAGTGGTTAGGGGTGATCAGGCAGGCAGCAAGTGGTTAGGGGCAATGAGGCAGGCAGGCAGAGTGGTTAGGGATGATCAGGCAGGCAGACAGGCAGGTGACTGGTTAGGAGCCAGCAATCCCGGATTGTGAGAGTAATGTCTGACTGCCAGTTAGACATCCCTTGAGGGGTCCCAGATTGTGAGAGGGTGCAGGCCGGGCTGAGGGACCCCTTCTACCCCCCCCCCCATGTGCATGAATTTCATGCACTGGGCCTCTAGTTAATAAATAGTAATACAAAAATAAGCTTTGTGTTTTACATATGCATAGCTGTAAACCTACTTTTGCCCCACCCTGTTTATAGAGTCTGAAGTTGTTTTTGTGATGCAAATACTGAAAAATGGAATTGAGTCATAGATGAGTTTCATTTCCTTCTTTTCCATGTAAACTCTTGTCTCCCATTGTCTTTGTTTCTTAACACAATATTTTAATTTCCTTTATCTTTTATGCTAACTTGTGCTTATTGTAAATCATTGCTAATTTTGAACTACGAGAACGGAAAACATTACAGCTGTATTGTGAACAAAATCTTAATTACATCCTGTATTTGCAGTAATGGAAGAAAACAGGAAAAAGTAAAATCAAGAAGGTTGTTTGAGAAACTGGCAGATTTCATGTTCCGTTATAATGTGCCGTTGAGTTCTAGACTCAGGTTAAAGTTTGTAGAGTGAAGATGATGCTTATGTTTTTGTGTGATTATGGGGTTTTCATTCAAAGTCAAACGCAGTGACTTCAAAGATTTTGTGTCTTTCCTTGGTATGCTTCCGCTAGTAAGCCTTATTAAGAAGTAATGGTGAACAATTAATGTTGTAAAAACATGGATTTTAATATCATGGTAAGAAATGGAGTAGGCTGTAAAACTGACACTGTCTTACAGACCAATTTCAAGTGCTGTGATTGTTGATAATATATTATTTATATAGATTGGATTTGACTTTTAGATGAAAAGAATGAGTATCTTTCTTGCCAAAGTGAGTGGGAAGAAAAATATGTTGTCTGATGTTTTCATGCAGGGATCTAGGAATAGCCGTGAGAAACATAATGTCTAGTTTCTAATTGTTGTTGAGAAATGAAAGCTCAATACTAATTATGCTAAGTCCTAAGTTGTTTCTGATAAGAATTCTCAAACATTAGGCTGTTTAAAAAATGTCATCTAACAGATCCATTGGTTCATTCCCTAGGGGCACGTTCTGTAGTTACTTCACTCTGGTGAGCTGAGCTGCTCAAAGCTGGAGGTTTTACCCAAGGAGCAATGCGTGAGCCTTTGCAGTTCAGTAACGATGGGAAGCTGTATCTCAGCCTTCCTTCAGGAGGGGCAGTCCTTTTTCAGCCGACAGCTCCTCCGGCTTCGCACAGAGCCCAGGGAGCTCGTTCTCTCAGAGACCCCCGGCCCCGTGCGGCTTACCCTGCCCACACAGCCAGTCCACGGAGGGCACCTGTCAGGCTTCTTGATGTCTGACACACACGGAAACTTTCCCCCCACAGTTAGGACTCTCTCTTAAGTCGGCAGTCAGAAACATCAGCTCCCTGGTTTTCTCTCATTGCGAATGAGATTCGATTTGACTGCTGAACCCACTCTCATTCCAAGACCAGGTGAAGGAAAGGAGTGCAGTGGTTTCTCTGAGTCAGTCTCTACCAGCCGAACTTCCACAGGATGTGAAACTTCCCACAGTGGGAAACTGTGTTAGCTAATACAGGTAGGTTTCTTTAATGCAAAGCTTTTTAGAACTTTTGGTAAGCTAAACATAGTATTTTGAATCTCCCAGCAGGGTCTTTATTATATTGTGCTTTTGAATCTTATTTGACAATGGAGCCATATTTTTTTAGGGATCTTACGCATGTTGGCAATTGCTAATTGCTATTCCAGGACTAGCTCCCTGAACGGGAGAAACACTTCCCCCACTGAGCTATGTTTTCATATGGTGCCTGTTAGTGAGCACTGACATGCGAAGTGGCTGTATGAAAGGCCCTCGGAGTTGTAAACTGTTGTTGAAGACGTTGTCCAGTATGTTGATTAGCACTCTCAGAATAAATTCCTCCTGTGATTTACTACTTGGTTTTTACAACTTGGAACTATGCGTTTTTCTTTTCTGTCAAGTGAGAATTGGATAAGCTGCTATGCTTTTTTTTCCCCTTGCCTGTAAGGCAACTCAAATAAATGTGGCTCACAGCACAGTAATTATTTAGCTCTCATGCTTAGCATACTAAGGATTTTCACTCTCCCCTTTCATGTTTATGTAGCTCATTAGTTAGAGCCCTGCTGTCGAGCTTCACTTTCTTCGTCTATAATATAAGGATCTACCTTTTGGATTATTGTGAAGATAAAATCTTTTTAATTCCTTGGTCGTGTGTGTGGCACACTGTGGAATATGGAGTAAATGCTGTAGTACTTTTTTCATAATTTTAACATTTTTTGTTTCCAGTTTCACAACTTTATTTTATATGCATCTTTACTTTGAAGCAGCTCAGTCTTGTTTAGAAGTGAGAAGTATACATAACTAAGATAAAAGATTACAAGCATCCCATTGAGCATTGCTGTAGTGGGTATGAAGGAGTGAAGTGATGTAACCCTGAGTAGAGTTGATGAAAGAAGGGATGTACTCCTTATAACGATGTCTCCAGGACTGGGGTTCTGAGGAAGCAGCAGCAGACTCGCCTTCCCCTAACAACTGGATCCCTAGCCTTTCCGAGCGAAATGCTGGCTTGAACTTGAATCCGAGTCAAGTAGCTGCAGCTTTTGTGAAACCTTTGGTTGTGCTGCATGTTCGTGCTGCAAGTAGAGAAGAGAGAGTTCCTTCGTGGGAGATTTTTAGGCTCAGAAGCTGGGAAGCAGACTTAACATTTCTGAAATAAGTGTTGTGAGCATCGGGCATGTCGGTGATGGGACTTCCAACTCACATTGGGAAAATGGAGCATACTGGACATTGGGTCTAGCTGTCTCTCCTCCACCAGGGCTAAATATTAGGGAGCCTGGCCTTTCTTTTCATGTGGAGAGGAGCCGTGGCATTTCTGGCCCAAGACTCAGAGAGAGAATGCCCTTCCCTTTAGCCCTCTTATCCCGAGCGTTGCAAGATTGGTGACTGGCTCACTGGTCTTTTCTCTTCAGCCTCACCAGCATGTGGCTAGTGAGTATCCTGGGTTAAGTGATCTTATAGTTTATTACCCACTACATTTTCTAAATGAAAAGGGCCACTGTTAATAAGGACGACATAAGTAAGACATTCCTGGGCAAACAGGACATTTGATCATTTTAGTTAGCAACCCCTTTTCTGTGTTATCTTAAAAACCACAGAGGTTTTATATTTTTTGTGATGTTAGCTCTCCTGATATGTCTGTGCTCACTACAGTAGCAGGAAATGCAGAAGGCTATCTGCTCTGTTTTGATTTTCCTGAACGATGAGTTTTGTTTTCTAATTTGGAGTGTATTTTCTTTTTATATTCAAAGTCATTGTCTATTATTTTTTTACCTTTTTAAATATATTTTTTGATTTTTTTTTACAGAGAGGAAGGGAGAGGGGTAGAGAGATACATCAATGAGATAGAAACATTGATCATCTGCCTCCTGCACACTCCCTGCTGGGGATGTGCCCGCCACCAAGTTACATGCCCTTGACCAGAATCGAACCTGGGACCCTTGAGTCCTTAGGCTGACGGTCTATCCACTGAGCCAAACCACTTAGGGCGTCATTGTCTATTATGCATCCTGTTTAATCTGTAAAAGACCATCTTATGAATTATTGAGTAAGTCATAATGATTCTTTGTTTGGACTCCACCAACCAGGTAATAATGGGGGGTGGGGTGGGGAGCAAATGAAAGGACAGAGGTGAAGCAGAAACTCTCAGTGCTCAAGGCTGGTAACTGCATACTTGGTGAAGACTGAATCCTAGAGCATTAGTGGTTTTAAAATATTGCTTTTATTTCCTATTTTGAAGTGATACTTAGGCAGTTGAAATTAATGTTGATAACTCCCAAACCAGTGTAAATGAAAGTTAAATTTTTATGTCTTGTATGCTCTCCCCCCTCTTACCTTAACAGAAGAAAGCTTGGCCAGACCACAAGCGGGAGTGCAAGTGCCTTAAAAGCTGCAAACCCAGATATCCTCCCGATTCCGTCCGACTTCTTGGCAGAGTTGTTGTCAAACTTGTGAGTAGAGAACTTGTGAAATATTCTTGGTTTTTAATTTAATAAAAGCACTCACATTTGCATATATTATTCTTTAAAAAAATACGTTTTTATTGATTTGAGAGAGGGAGAGAAACATGGATTGGCTGCCTCATGCATGCACCTATTTGGGATGGAGGCCGCAAGCAGAGTATATGTCTTGATGGGGAATTAAACCCAGGACCTCTTGCTGCATTGTTCTTATTTAAGGCGGAATTTAAATCCATATTAAAGTAGAAGGTGGGTTATTCAGGGCGTGTCTTAAGTCAACAGCTTGTGTTTTCCTGTCAATCACAGCATCAGTGGTAGTAATGATGTGCATGGCCCCTCTTTGAAGGCCCTGGGGTGACCTCCTGGGATTGGAGACAGGAGGTCCTGTATTTGTCACATGAGATGTTAGTAGAATCTGTTACATTGCCTTTATTACTTTTCTACTGTGAACTAATGCACAGGGTATGTATATAATTATTGATGTTGTCTCTTCAACTGAGATTTTAATTTTATGATAATTAATCTTACATGGAAGAGTACTTATTTTTATTTACAGTCAAGATTCAGTGAAATTGTGTCTTCAGTTCTTTTCCTTACTCTGCCAAAACAGCTAGTGGATTCTGTGACATCCCCCTCTGGTGACACCTTCCAGACTTTTGGGGTCAGCCTTTATCATGAGTATCTCTCAAGTTATTGCAAGTTCTAGCTCTGTTCTCTCCTGTTTTGTATGGACTTATTTTTTTGGCTATGAAATTTTATAGGGGTATTTAAGAATGTAAAAGTATGATTGTATACATAAAACTAATGCAATGTTATATTTCAGTTACATCTTAATTTTAAAAAAGGATTTGCAGTACCTAATGGGCATTGTCTTTGGACTGAATATGCAACATACATATTTACTACTATGTATACATTGTGTTAAAACATACAAATTTATTTCAAAGCATTAATAAATTTAGAGAAATTTTTATCCTTATGCATTTCTTTAATCACTGGATATTAAAAGCTTAATTACTGTTATATTTGAGTGTGAACTTTTTTCTACTTTATTAATATTGAACAGGTAGACAACCTCTGTTAGAGCAGATATGGTTTCTTCAGAATCACCAAAGGTCCTAGTTCTCAGTCAACACCCCTGATCTACTGAATCAAAATCTAAAATGAAGCAACCCTATATAATAAAAGCCTAATATGCTAAGTGTCCAGTCATATGGTCATCCATTCAACCAATCAAAGCATAATATGCTAATGATACGCTAAGGCCGCTCATCCACTCGCTATGATACCCACTGACCACCATGGATCAAACAGTCGGCTGGTTGACCAGTTGCTGTGACATGCACTGATAACCAGGGGCCAGATGCTCCGGCCAGTAGGTTAGCTTGCTGCTGGAGTCCAGCCAAATTGGGACTGAGCAAGTCAGGCTGGGACACACCCTGGAGCCCTCCCGTGGTCTCTCCCTGGCTGGCCAACCTCCCACATCCCTCCCTGGCATCGGTCGTGTACGGGTGGGGTCCTTCAGCCTAGCCTGCACCCACTTGCAATCTGGGACTCCTCGTGGGATGTTGGAGAGCAGTTTTGGCGGACAGCGGAACAACTGGTCGCTGTGACACTCAACGCAGGAGCTGCTCCCTGGTGTCAGTGCGCTCCCAGGGGGAGCACCACTCAGCCAGAAGCTGGGCTCATGGCTGGTGAGCACAGCGGAGGTGACAGGAGCCTCTTCCACCTCTATGGCAGTGCTAAGGATGTCTGACTGACAGCCTACGCTCCCGGTGGACATCCCCCAAGGGCTCCTGGACTGTGAGAGGGTGCAGGCAGGGCTGAAGGATCCCCTCCTCCACCAAGTGCATGAATTTCACGCACTGGGCCCCTACTTGTAAAATAGTTACTTTCCATAGAGCACTCATCACCAGGCCCTGTGGTCATCGCTTTACCTGAGTCACCTCATTTCACCCACACCAGCCTGCGAATCAGCTGCTGTTACTATTCTTAGGCTCCACATAACAAAATTGACTCCTCTTGGCTCAAGGTTAAGCATCTTGCCCAGGTTGTATAGTTTATAATATATTCTTATTTTTACTCATCCACCTTTGCTTTTTTATGATAATTTATAATAACATTCTTACAGTGATACAAATTGTATGCATAGAGCCGTGGAAAAAATAAAAGTATGAAATCTTGTAAAAGAGTTTTACATTTGGAAATGAAGCTGGTGGTTAAGTCACAACTTTTATTTTAAAGTTGTTACTGATTAAGTAATTGAACTCCAAGAAAGTGGTGAAGAAACCCCTGGCAATGGGCAAGGAGACACCTGATTGGTGGTGCTGCTCTTATATCAATCAGGGGCAAAGCGGATATTTAGTCCTTAGTTCATCCTAGCTTGATGCCTGTGTCGGTGGCCAGAGCTGTTTCATGCCTGAGGCACATTAAAAAAAAAAGTGTTGAAGAGAAGGAATATATTGGATAGAAATTTACTTTTTAAATAGATTTTCATTAAATGTCTAAAGATACTCAAACATATTTATTTATATATTGGAAAGCTTGAAATTGTTTTGGTGTTTTCCGCCTTTACTTCATAGATGGAAGAAACCCCCTCTGAATCGGAGAAACTTTACTCATTTTATGATCTGGAATCAAGTAAGTGATTATCAGCATAAAAAAAAAAAATCCTTTCATTTATTTGCTGAGATGATGAATTGCTTTGTTGTTTTGTCTCTCTGATATGTGAGGGAAATCTACCATGAGTGTATTTATTTATTCTGGAGTAGCTTTGGCCGTGTAAAGTGCCAGCTTAGGCAGTGAGGGGATGTAACCCCTAGTCCAGTGGACAACGTAAGTTTTCTTCTGTTTCTGCCCCGCTTACTCTCTTCTTCCCACTCTTGCTTTCGTTATGATGTCAGGAAACAGTGATGTGAACGGGGTGGGGTCCCGGTGTTCCAGGGAACATTTAGGTTCACCGGTCAAAACACTGATGTCTTAACGCTCTATCAGCACTGATGAGCATTGTTCTTCTCCTGATGGCCCAAGCTACTTGGGAAAGTGAAAGGCTTTCCAAATCCGAATGTTAAGTAAATGTAGGGTTTGTTTTTCTTTCATATTGGCACAGACACTCTTCATTGAGGTTACAAATGACTTCAACGCAAAAGTAGGCAGAGCTCATAGAGTAAATTGGCCGAACAGTTTAAGATTTGTGATGGAGATGAATCTGGTGCAGATTTATGCTGAGGGGATCCCACTTGCCAGTGGTAATACATTATTATTTAAGTATCACCAATCATTAGAGAGATGCAGATCAAAGTTACAGTGAGTTAGTCATCCCACCCCATTAGGATGGCAACTATAGGGAAAAACACACAAGTGTTGGTGAGGATGTAGAGGAATTGGAACGGTAGGAATACTGTAGGATGGAATGGCTGCTATGGCAAACAGTATGGAGGTGCCTCAAAAAATTAAAACTATAATGACCATACGTCCCTGGATTCTGGGTATACACTCAAAATAATTGAAAGCAAATATTTACTCATCTGTATTTATAGCAGTATTAGTCACAATAGCTAAACTTGGAAGCAACCCAATGTCTATCGAATGAATAAGCAAAATGTGTTATGTATATACAATGGAATACTCTTCAGCCTTAAAAAGGAAGGAAATTCTGACATATGCTACAACATGGATGAGTCTTGAGGACATTATACTAAGTGAAATAAGGTAATCTCGGAAAGACAAATACTGTATGATTCCACTTAATGAAGTACTTGGAGTACTCCAGGTCATGAAGAAAGAAAGTAAGATGGTGGTTCTCAGGGCTGTGGGAAGGGGTGAATGGGAAGTTATTGTTTAATAGGTAGAGAGTTTCAGTTTGACAAGGTGAAAAGTATGGAGATGGATAGTGGTGTTTTGCATAACAGTGTGCGTGTATTTGATACTACACTACTGAACTGTCCAGTTAAAAATGGTTAAGATGGTAAATTTTATGTTATATATGTTTTCCCACAGTTTTGAAAAGAAGTAACTATGTTAATTGTTCTGTTGAACAAGTAATTTAAAGAAAATATGTAGACCTGACATGAACAACAGAGTTATGCTCTAGTTCAACTGATGTATCTTTTCAAGTTTTAACAGAGAACTAATTCGTCATTTTTTTTTATGTTATTGCTAAATAATTAACATCTCTTGGAACGAGTTTCACTGTTAACATCAGCCTTGCTCAGTAGCATTGTTGTATACTCTGCCTTAAGTGAAATGCTCTTGAACTTTATTAATTGAATTGTGCATTCTTAACCTTAACACACCTTTATGGTACACATTCACTCATATTGGCTGTAGAACTTGCTTCTGTTTCAGTTGAAGTAGCACCATATCTTGTTTATTCAATCGAGAAACGATTTGAAGTTGAGATTTCTTTGGATGATCCATATTTTCTTGTTGATGTGCTTTCTAATGACAAATCTTACCACTCTGAACTTAAGCTGAACTTTCTAGTTTTCACTTGCTGCCCCCTGCCCCCCAGAAGATGACCTTGTTGTAAATTGTTTCATAGAAAAGCCTGCTTGCATTCACTGACTTAAGTATTTATCATGTTTGAACATGTGTACAGGATGATGTAGAAAATGTGGTAACACATCTTTACTGATTTTGTTTCTAATATTTTTCATCTGTATGTGTATTTATTTGGTTTTGATAAGTGTTTGATCGTACAGTATAGATGAACATTGGCAGAATTCAATTGCTAATGTATGTATCGTGATTTGTAATTGGCAAAAAATAAAAAAGATATGTGTTTGCTCTCTGAGAGAATGGAATCTAGGGCAGGAAATAGCTAGTTAACAGTTATCTTTGAACACCTGAAAAGTTCACTGTGTGATTGTGCTATTTATTTTCTCTTTAAAAAAGATATTAACAAACTGACTGAAGATAAGAAAGAGGGCCTCAGGCAACTTGCAGTGACATTTCAACTTTATATCAGAGAAGAAATACAAGATGTTTCTCAATTGCTACCTTCTTTTGACATCTTTGAAGCCTTTGCAAAAGTAAGTGTGAGGTTTGGTATTTTTGCTAATGTTATAAACCAACCCTTCACTCTTTATTTTGTTGTTGATCCGTGAAAATCCAGGACCTTCGTGTCTTATATCACTCTCCTACCTTAATGAGTAGATAATGAAAGAATGTATTACTTATATTAAAAAGGGTATTTACTTTTAATGTTATTCAGTGTTCTTATTAATGACCCAAGTATGTTCATTGTCAGCTCCCAAGACATATTCTGCCATTGCATTCATTTAGTTTTGTCATGGTGTTGCAGTAATACAGACTGCTTTTAAATTAAATTTATTGGGGTGACAATGGTTAATAAGATTATATAGGTTTTGAGTGTACAATTCTGTGATACATCAGCTGTATATTGCATTGTGTGCCCATCACCTAAAGTCAAATCTTCTTTTGTCACCATATATTTGACTACCTTTATTCTTCACTACTTCCCAACCCACCTTCCATCTGGTCCACCATACTGTTGTCTGTGTCTTCTTTGACTTATGTGACTTAGCATAATACTCTCCATTCATGTTGTTGCAGATGGCAAGATTTCGTTTTTTTGATTGACTAATAATTCCATTGTATATATGCACCACTACTTCTTCTTCCACATGTTGATTGATGGACACTTAAGTTGCTTCCATGTCCCAGCTATCGTCAATAAGGCTGCAGTGGACATATGGATGTGCGTGTCTCTGGGAATTTATGTGTTGCGTTTCTTCAGATAAATACCCAGAAGTGGAATTGCTGGGTCCTTCTTTGTCTCTTGTTATAGTTTTGTTTTAAAGTCTATAGGAAGTAACTGCTACCCTAGCCTTTTTGTTTGTTTCCGTTTTCATGAAATATCTTTTTCCATCCCTTTACTTTCAGTCTATGTGTTCCTCTCTGAAGTGAGTCTCTTGTAGGCAGCATATGCAAAGGTCTCATTTTCTTATCCATTCAGCCACCTATGTATTTTGATTAGAGCATTTAATACATTTACGTTTAAAGTAATTATTCATAGGTATGTAGTTATTGTCATTTTATTATTTATATTTTTGATTCTTAAAAAATTTTCTTCTTAAAGAAGTCTCTTTAACATTTCTTGTAATACTGGTTTGGTGGTGATGAACTCCTTTAAGCTATGTCTTATCTGGGAGCACTTGAGGTTTAGATTGTAGGAGTTTGCTGTGTAAATATATCCTCTCCACTTAGAAATTTGTTGCCTGACTGTTAAATTTAAGTAGCATGAGACATAGGAGGGAGAACTTTTTCTAGAGGGTACCAAGGAGAACTTCACGTAGGAAGTAGAAGTGGATGCTGGAATTCCAGGAGAAAGGATGGTGCTGAGAAATAGTTATGGACAGTGGTCTAGAAAAGTGGCTGGGACTGAGGGGAGCTGAGGAGAAGATTGAGCTCCTCTGCAGATCGAACAGGTAGTTGCTGCCTGTGGAGTACAGAGCAGTTCTACTTAGAACTTTTGAATAAAAGCTTGATGTTTAAAATGCTGGCTTTGCATTTTGGCAATAGAGACTTTGTGAGGGTGTAGTAGCGCCAGGATTCCTGTAGAGAGGGTGCTGTGCTGGTGATCTGTTTGGATGGACAGACTGAAGTGATTTGCTTGACGGTTTATTTGCGGAGCAGTTTTTCCTTTTCAGATTGTGTTACTTGAGGGGAGGGCGAGGTGTGCCTGAATGGAAACAGAGGTATGAGGTAGGAGGAGTGTGATGGTTGCTATTGACACGAATGAAGGTGGCCAAAGGGTAGGAGGTGCACTGCAGATGCTTCTTAGTGAGAGTGCAGGGGACATGCAGTTACTTCTGTGTTCCTGAAAAATAGAGGCCAAGTTCATCTGTGCCAACTCTGCTAGATTGTTAGGGAAGAGTGCTATGGTCTCCATCTCTGCCATCCCCTCCTCCTTCTCATCCCATATTTTCCCCTCTACTTCTATTTTCAAACACAGTTTCCTGCTATATTTCAAAATGGGTTTATCTTGGCATGACAGTTGCAGTGGTTCAGTCTACTGAGTTCTAAACATTTACTAAAAATATAAAAAATGTATATATGAATAATAATATAAACCCTAAAAGTGGAGAAAATAACAGAGAGAGGATACATTTGAATGGGGCACTGGGCCTCGCTCAGCATGGCCAAGGGTGAACCTGGTGGGGGTTGGGGAGGGCAGTGAAGGATTAGAGAAGACAGTCAAGAGAATAAAGCTGTGGCTAGGTGGGATGCCGCTCTCAGATGGAGAGACAGTGCCATAGCCTGCAACCTGAGTCTTTATCTTATAGCCAGATTCCATGAGGTAAAGTAAGGGCGTGGTCAAGATGTTTGCAATGTTCTCATGGGTTTCGAATCTACTCAGTTACATGCACCTGAACTCGGTCAAGCTTTGTTTTGGCAGCACTTGCTGCGCCTCCTGCAACCTACATCACTCAGGCTCCTGGGACTACAGGTTCAGAATAAGGTCAGGTTTACAATTATAGCCTTTGGCTATAATTATGCTGGGAAGGCTTTGCCCTCCAAGCTGGGACTTGCACGTGGCTTTGCCAGGAGAGGACCGTGCCCCCTCATTAGTCCGAGGCTTGGACCTGTCCAAACACCTTAGCCACTCTCCACAGGGCACTGAATAGTACTATATGGTTAAATCACTTTCTCAGGCAAGTAATTAAAATGCTCTCAACCTCAATCTCCCAATCTGTAAATGGGAATAATAATAAAATCAACTTCACAGGTAAAAGTACTTGAAGTGTCTCGCACTGCTACTCCTGCCCTCTACTGCCAGCTTTATTCATAATCTGCTGAAAGACTGCAGTGTCCTATGTCTCCCTGTGCTGTCCTCTAGAGCAGCAGTCACCAACCTTTCGGACCTCATGGACCACTGGTTGCCGACCACCAATCTAGAGTGCCATCTAGTTGCGACTGACTGTAAACCAGAATCTCCATTGGTTGCTCACAGTTTGGCCAAGTGCTGGCTTCTCTTGAGATGATGAGAATTACTACTTTGTTTGAGAAGAAATTTTGCAAACAGAATATAGTACTTTTCCCTTAGTAACTGACTTGGTTTCAGCCCATAGCTATTGTGGGCGGAAATCATATACTGTGTCCTGCACTCATAACAACTCCATGATTTCAGAGTAGTTCCTTGGGATATCGTGTAGGAAATGTAAAAACAAGCTTTCTCCCATGAACAAAGTGTTCCTAACACATGCATCTTAAAAAGATGGAGTTAAATATAAAAGTTATTCAGTTATCCTGCTATAATTCAGTGAAATGGCATGGAATGTATAGTATTTCTCTATTCCATCCCTCAGAGTGTACATTGATAATTATTATATTGATAATTGGTAGTGGTTATTAATAATTTAATGTCAGTAGGCCTAGTTTTGAGCTTATTTTGTATTCACACAATATAGTTTGTAGAAAAATGTACTTAATTATTTTTTTCTGAACTTATAACTTCCTTTTCTAAAAATGCATTTGGTAGACAGGAAATGTGATAAGATCTGGAAAATAAAGCAGAAAATAAACCAGTTGCATAAAATGTTTCAAAAACAGACCATAAATTGGAAGCAGCAAGAGTAAAAGTGACCTCCTGGTCACAAAATATGTCATCATTGGTGTTTCCAGAGCCCAGCCAAGTACTTCACTTCATAAAATGGCACAACTGCCACAGCATTTTTTGATTCCACATCCATTTGGGAAGATGTTCCCTCCCTTTTCCTTTCAAACAAAATAGTAATTCTCCTGACAGCATGTTACTTTTATTCTTTAGGGCACA
Organism: Murina feae; assembly: GCA_004026665.1. Classification (NCBI taxonomy): domain Eukaryota; kingdom Metazoa; phylum Chordata; class Mammalia; order Chiroptera; family Vespertilionidae; genus Murina; species Murina feae. The sequence continues at coordinate 8,970 of PVJC01021353.1, read as the reverse complement.
TATGTGACCTAGAGCTTGCCTTTCCAGACTCTAATTTTTAATGCTATGAGTTGCAGCTGATTTTGCAATATACACTGCGATTGTATAGCTTTGAAAGTGAGGATTTTGGAAGGTGTTTTATTTTGGTGCTATGATACTTAAATTTTACATTCAGTTTTATTCATAGTAAATTCTTTTTTATTAGAGACTTTTTTTCATTAGAGTAACAATGGAGGATATGTTAAATCAAGAATCTTTCTAATTCATAATATGAAAAGAAAGAGTAACAATATTTTTGATTGAGATACATACTTGCATTTGGGTGGTATATGCCACTAGATATAGAGTGATAATAAATAATCTATATGATGTTTTGCCATAACTGCATAATTTTAGTAGATCATATATATCAACATGGGGGAAAATTACTAAATAACTGTTTTTGTCCTTCTTTATTGGCTGAAAAATGGTGTACCTCAGTAAAAAGCAAGAACAAGTTTTTCACGATATGTTCAGTTATTAATCTTAAAATTTCAGTTCTGTTGGCTCTCATTCTGGACATGCTGGTGTTTTATTACTTACGTGTTGTGGTCGGCTAATTTGTGGGAAGAATATTACCTTTAGTGTTTTGAAAGGTCAGGCGGGTATGTGTGTATTTGCCACTTGGGGTCTTCAGGGGTTTCATATAGGACCAAATTTTAGAGCTTTTTGTGGATCAGCTCAGTTGGGTTTCACTATTGTAGCATGCTATAAAGTAGTAAAGAAAGCAATCTTTTGAATTAATAAAGTGATGAATTACCTAATTATAAATTTGATGGGAAAAGGCAGTATGATAACTTTCACTGCATTCCTAAGTGATCCCAGTGACTGATCAGATGTGCCCGGGTTCTATTAGGGAGAAATATGCCATTAAATATTTAGCACTAAAAGCGAGCAGATCCCCAGGACTGCTAACCTCCGGTCACCGGGAGCATGCATTGTACACTGGGAGGGGGCTGCCGTGTGAGCGTCGCTCTCGTCCGCTCTCGGCAGCTGCTAGGAGACTTAGTGATTTGGGTTGCACCTCTCTTCTGGTTTTACGGAAAGCAGGCCAACAGCCAAGATACTTAACTGCACACGGAACCTGACATTCTAATTATGAAATACTGATGCATTTATGATTTATATGTTTTCCCTTCATTACAGTAGATTGAAACGCTGAGTACATTCAAGAGACAATTATTCTCACAAATGGTCTTCAACATTACGTGGCAGTTGTAGGACATTTGGGCTTTCTAAACAAAACAAGTCGTGTTTTTAATGATGAGGTTTATCATGTTCTTTATTTCTCGCCATTCGGTTAGTATTTCTCTTCATTTATGTGTAAATAACTTATGATGAGTTGGTGTATGTTTATCATAGTTAAAGACCAGATGCCAGCTAACTTCTGAAGTTGGGTGGATAATTAATAAATACTTAGTCAGCATTTTTATTTTTTCCTGTGTTGGTCAAGGTTAATTACTTATATAAGGCTAATGCTTTGATTAAAACTACTGATGGATAAATGTGTTTGCTAAGCCTTGTTGCCTTATCTTTTTGAGTGTGTAAGTTGCCGTTAACTCAGATGGAGGTGATGTTTTTAAATGACAACATGGCGTTGTGAAAAGGTAGAGGTTACGTTCATTGCTTCGGCCTTCCCTTTAGTGGCAAAAGCCTCTACTCCAGTACTGCATCTCCCTGCTGGAATGTGACCTCCTCAGAGCCAGCATGACAGTTTATTTTGAATTACTAGCAGTCTTCACTGTATGCAGTAGGTGCTTAATTGTTAACTGCATAAAGGAATCCATGAAATCTGTCCCTTTGCAGTTTTATGGTGTACACTTTATTAAATACTTTAAAAGATGAATACATTTCTGTAAGTATACAAGACTGTGTAAAAAGAAGTCTTTATCATGATAAAATTGACGAAGTTTAGTAAGTTAGTTGATAGCCCAGCATCACAAAGACTGCCATTTTTCTAAATTCTTTGGGAAATGATGATTATATTAATTGTTCCGAGGTAGAAACCTTTTCTGTGAAAGTTCATATATAGTCAATATTTTAGGCTTTGTAGGCCAAGAGGAAAAAGTCAGTTACTACTTCATCATGGTGCTTTATAATTCAGTGAGAGGGCTGTTTATGGTCTCCGTGGCAGCTCCTTAACTCTGCCATGATAGCCCAAAGCTTCCAAGGATAATATATAAGTGAACGAGTATGGCTGTGTTTCAGTTAAACATGGTTTATAGACATTGAACATTGATTTTTTAATATATAATTTTCACTTATGCTTAAATATCCTTCTTTTTATTTTTCTCCCAGGTATTTACAAATGTAAGAAAGCATTCTTAGCCTGCAGGCTGTGCAAAAAGAGGTGGTGGGTCAGATGTAGCTGATGGGCCGTTGTTTGCCAACCCTTAAATCATTGTGTGTAAGCCAGAGGCTTTTTTTGTGTTCAGTAGGAAATAGAATATGCTTTCGGGAGATTTTCTAACTTAAAAAAAAGGGTAGGAAACATTTTACCCATTCCCTTCTAACAAACCACTAGTTCTGCAGTTTTATGTTGCCAATCACATTTATAATAAGCACGATAATGTTCACTGAGTTTTCTTCTTTAATCCGAGAAAATTTAATTCAAGAACTTTAAAATGTTTTAATTCATTGAGATAGTAAAAGACATATAGTGTTAGAAGAAAATGTATACTTTATTGTCTTACATACATGATCCTTTTTAGTTTCTGTGTTGTTTTTTTAACTACAGGTGTTATATGCTATTTTGCCTTGACGTGAAATGAATGAAAATTGATACAGTTTTCTAGTAGAATTATTTTGGTATATAACTCAAGTTGAGAAAGTTTTTGCTTGATTTTCAGATCGTTTTCTTAGATTACGGATATTGCCCTCAGACTTTACATTGTGGCTTGACATTTCTGCTCTGAGTGAGGACCTCTCATGAGACCAAAAAAAAATAAATAATAATAATATTTAAAGGCTATAATATTAATAGCAGTAAAATATTGTGATTAACTGTTTTGTTAAATTTTGTAATGGGCAGAGAGTGATTTTTTTGACAGCAGAAATTAGACATTGCTATTTGATGTGGAAAATAAGATTTGATGTATTATAAAGACAGGTAGGTGAGTTTGGAGATGGCTTCTGCAGGCCAGATAAAGAAAGGCATGTCCTGACCAGAGAGGAAATAGCCTCTATACTGCCAGCAAGTATTGACAGTAGAGAGGCTATTTTATTGACATTTTTATTTTCAGTGCTTAATGCTATGTGTTTAAAGAGATAATTTAGGTAAGCGCTCATTTATAAAGTTTGATGAAGGAAGGGCAGAAAGCCTTGTCATATCAGCAAGTTGATCGTGGCTCAGTGTTTGGGAGAACTTGATCATCAGAATGGGTCAGTGATTTGTCAGGCTGCTCAGGCACAACTTGGAGCTACCTGTCCCTGGAAGAATTTCACTCAGGGTTAAACTCATGAGAAGAGGAGTTTTCGCCATGCATATACAGGGGGGCTAATGATGTAGAGTATAGTTTGAGTTTGTGGTAGTTATCCTGTGGAAGTCTATAACATCCTCTATCCAAGTTCTGTTTATTCTTAAAGTTTCAACTCAAATCCTTGGTGGACCCACCTAGCCAGGATTGACCTTTCCCTGTACAATCGCAGTCACTGGTAATTTCTCTGCAGTCATTTGGGAAGTGTGAATGGTCTTTATTAGTTACATGTCTTTATTTCCTTTGGTCCCGTTGAGATTGGAAACTGTGAGGAGTCATGGCATCCCATTCCTTCCTTAAGGAGAATAGAACCATGTAATTTTAGGCTGAAAAGATCACAGAAACGAATCCATCCCCCACTCCTTCTCCTCTTCCCATGATGCTTCAGTTGTGGCTCAGAGATGGTTATGTAGTCACCTAGTCGCAAGAAAAATGCTAACATTTAGGTCTTTTGAGCTCATTCTGATGCTCTTTCTGTTAGTTGATGCCCAAGTATTCAAGAACTAACTTCTAAGTTGAAGTAAAAATGTGATAAGCAAACAGAACTTAATATTACAAACAACTTTTGGCACTATCTATTCCATATTATGCTTTTCCAGCTTTATGAGATATAATTGACATATAATACTATGTAAGTTTAAGGTATAAAATATATTGATTTGATATACTTATATATTGCAAAAGGATTCTAACTATCAGGTGTAGGTAGAGCACAGGAGGTTTTGTCTCGGTGCAGAGGCTGATGCATGCTGTGAGCTTACTCCAGCAGTTCAGATCTTTCTGGCACACCAGGAAGATGGCAACGCCCACCTGAGCCCCTCCCAGAGCCGCCTACACAGTAACCTGACCTTTCATTGGCTCCCCTAAGATGGTGTTCCATGATTGGCCACCTCCGCTATAAATAGGGCTGCATCTCCTCAATAAAGTTAGACCTGCATCCCAGAACCTGGTCTCCGGAGCCGTGCATGCAAGCGTCCTAGCACTAGGGGCTCCGCTGTCCTCACCCCTGGGAAATCCCCTGCTTCAATCAGGGTTAGCTAAAATCTTCATCACATCACATAATTAGCATTTATTTTTGTGTGTATGAATGGTGAGAACATTTAAGATCTACGCACTTAGCAACTTTTAAATACATAATACAGTATCATTAGCTCTGGTCACAATGCTGTCCAATACATTCCGAGAAATTATCATCTGGAAGTATGTACCCTTGGACCAGTATCTCCTCATTCCCTCCCCCCCTTCTATTTCTTATATAGTAGGTTAACTGTATAAAGCCAGAGAATTAAGGATAAGTTATACTATAGAATTACTCTTATCAGCATTTGAAACTAGATTAGGTTGTCTCTATAATGATGAGTTTTTATTTCGGAGATGCTGTATGGCTGTGTTTAATGATGGTGTTCATCCTCCCATCAGATAACTCAGCTACAAACAGGACTGCTGTGTTATATACTTGGCAGATGTGGTTTCATCTCCTACTCCTTCTGCTGCTCCCATACTCAGCCAGGAAGTCAGTGGTATTAACTCTGGCATTTGTCTTTCATCAGTCAATCAAGGGACAATTCACGGATTTATCACAAGGTTCCTAGTGCTACACTACTCCAATTTTATTTAATTTTTTACTCACAAAATACTGCAACAAATATACCATTTATTTCCTGCAATGGCCCTTTGAGATATTATTATTTTCTTCTGCAGATGAAGAGATGCTGAAGGTCACACAGTTTTTAAATAAGGAGCCAGAGCTTCAACTTGGCTCTCTTGATTTCAGATTCCCCCCCTCCCTCCGAACTGCATTCTGTGTTATGTCACTTTTGTATTGGAGCTCTAATTATGAGCTATTATAAGCCTTCGGAGCAAAATTCAGAGTATGAGAAATGAGAAAACTTGATAAGATTTCTATCACTAATACGAAAGTATTGGTATAGGCAAAGCTTTACATTACTTAATTAGGATTCCTGTTACGCTTCATACAGGTGGTGTGTCATGGTTTACACACCTCTCTCCTGCATGTATTCAAATCTAAAGTGCTGGTATGGTGGGTGGAGGAGGAGGGTAGGTTTTTCATCCTATCTAATAAAAGAGTAATATGCAAATTAGGCATCACTCTGTGACAAAGATGGGCACCCCCATAGCCACAAGATGGCCTCCCCTATGGACACTAGGTGGTCGCCCCCATGGACACAAGATGGCGGTGCCCAGTCTGGCTCAGCCCCGCCACTGAAGTGGTCAGGCCTGTTAGCCAGGAAGGTGGCGGGGAAGGCGGGGGGGCCCGAGGGGCAGAACAGGTGATAAGAGGGAGTTGGGTGTCCCCAACCCAGGCCAGAGGCCTTCACCAGAGGCCTCAGGCAGGGGCAAGGCCGGAGATTGCAGGGACTTGGGTTCCGCAGAGCCAGCAATCAGAGGGGCAGGGCAGAGCGTGTGATCACATGGGTCTGGGCACCAGTGGAACCAGCAAAGCAGGGGTTTGGGAATCCCTTGCCCAGGCCTGCAGCCTTGGCCAGAGGCTGCCAGTGGGGCAAGGGCAGAGCCGGCGATGGCCAGGGGCAGAATCAGAGCTGGTGATCACAGAGGCCTAGGCTCTGTGAAGCCAGTGATTGGAGGAGCTTGGGGGTCCCCTGCCCAGGCCTGCATCCTTGGCCAGAGGTTATAGCCCTGGGCAGGGGTGGAACTGGGATTGGAGGGGCAGGCGTGGAGCCAGTGATGAGAGTTAACTACAGAGGAAACATCTTTTCTTACTGCTCATTGGCTAAGCTCCCTGTATGCCACTGGTAATATTCTTAGTAACTTGGGTAATCAGAATCCTTAAAGGCGATATAGGGTTTTCCACCACACTCCTGGGGGAAAAAAAATGAAGGTCCACTGCTGGAGGGCTAAGAAATGTCATATTCTGCCCTAGCCGGTTTGGCTCAGTGCATAATGTCTCAGCCTGCTGACTGCAGGGTCTGGGTTCAATTCTGACCAAGGGCATGTACCTAGGTTGCAGGCTCCTCCCTGGCCGGGGCCCAGGTCAGGGCTCAGGCAGGAGGCAACCAATCAAAGAGTTCCTTTCACTTTGATGTTTCTCTCTGTTTTTCCCTTTTCTTCCATTCTCTAAAAATCAATGGAAACATATCCTCAGGTGAGGAGAAAGAAAGAAACAAAGGAAGAAAGGAAGGAAGGTCATATCCTATGAAAGACACATCTTAAAAATGCCTAAAGAAAGTTGTCATTTTTTCATGATGAAGGGACTAGAGTCCCTGTTGATGAAAACACCTTGGTGGCTGCGGTGACTGACAGTGGCTGCAGCAGTGGGGTGATGGGGCTGGTGGCTTTCCCTGATTAGCCTGGTCGCCTCCCACAAAGGGGAGCAGGGAGCAGGCCTATGCTGTCAGTAGGACATCCCCTAAGGGCTCCCAATATGTGAGAGGGGGCAGGCTGGGCTGAGGAATTCCCGCCCAGTGCATGAATTTCGTGCACGGGGCCCCTAGTGTCAAATAAATCTGAACTGATGCTGCCACAATTCTGTGTTGAAAATAATGACTCTTGAAATGGAGTTTGGATGGAGCCATCTGCTTTTTGAAATCTGGATTCCACAACCTTGAGGCACTGAATATTATGTCATTATTTATTTAAGAGCCTTCAGTTTGGGCCTATCTTGTTTCCCTGCTATTGTTAGTTCTATTTTTCCCCCCTATGATTCTGTAAATATTGCATTTACATATCAAGACATTTTATAATGGTATAATATTATAATAGTATGTATATGCAGTATAGAATAAAAACCTTTATAGGTATTTATTTGACCTTAAATTTTATACCTGCTGTTAATGTCATAGGCAGATAATTTAGAAACATATTGTTAAGTAGCAGAAAAGTATTGGAACTTTGTGTGACTGAACTTGGCAATTGTGGGCCTATTTCAAGTTTTAGTTAGTATTTAGTTTTAGTTTTGATACTTGTATGAAGCATTTATCAAGGCGCTGTTAATGCAGAGTTGTTCCATTAGGATCAGGTCAATTAGGATCAGGATTAGAATATTCTTTGTTGTTGTTTTTTATTTCTTCGCTTCCATTTATCATCTTTTTATTTATTTTAACTGATTGATTGATTGATTGATTAAGGTATTACATATGTGTCCTTATTCCCCCATTGCCCTCCCATGCCCCCACTCATGCCCTCACCCCCCTGGTGTCTGTGTCCTCTGGTTATGCTTATATGCATACATACAAGTCCTTTGGTTCATCTCCCCCCCTTAGACCCACCCTCCCCTACCTTCCCTCTGAGGTTTGACGGTCTGATCGATGCTTCTCTATCTCTCAATCTGTTTTTGTTCATCAGTTTATGTTGTTCATTATATTCCACAAATGAGTGAGGTCATGTGATATTTATCTTTCTCTGACTGGCTTATTTTGCTTAGCATAATGCTCTGCAGTTCCATCCATGTTGATGCAAATGGTAAGAATTCCTTCTTTTTTACAGCAACGTAGTATTCCATTGTGTAGATGTACCACAGTTTTTTAAATCTTTATTGTTCATATTATTGCAGTTGTTCCTCTTTCCCCCCTCCCATAGCTCCCTTCCTCCCAATTCCCTCCCCACCCTCTGCCCTTCCCCCTTTCCCCACTGTCCTCATCCATAGGTGTATGGTTTTGTTCAGTCTCTTCCCATACCCCCAACACTCCCTTCCCCTAGACTTGTCAGTCCACTCCCTTTCTGTGCCCCTGATTGTATTCTATGCACCAGCTTATTCTGTTCATCAGATTTTTTTATTCACTTGATTTTTAGGTTCACTTGTTGATAAGTATTTGTTGTTCATAATTTTTATCTTTACTTTTTCTTCTTCCTCTTAAAGGATACCTTTCAGCATTTCATATAATACTGGTTGGATAGTGATGAACTCCTTTAGCTTTTTTTTGTCTGTGAAGCTCTTTATCTGACCTTCAATTCTGAATGATAGCTTTGCTGGGTAAAGTAATCTTGGTTGTAGGTTCTTGCTATTCATCACTTTGAATATTTCTTGCCACTCCCTTTGGCCTGCATAGTTTCTGTTGAGAAATCAGCTGACAGTTGTATGGGTTCCCCCTTGTAGGTAACTGACTGCTTTTCTCTTGCTGCTTTTAAGATTCTCTCTTTGTCTTTTGCCCTTGGCATTTTAATTATGATGTATCTTGGTGTGGTCCTCCTTGGATTCCTTTTGTTTGGAATTCTCTGCGCTTCCTGGACTTGGAAGTGTATTTCTTTCACCAGGTAGGGGAAGTTTTCTGTCATTATTTCTTCAAATAGATTTTCAGTGTCTTGCTCTCTTCTTCTGGCACCCCTATAATTCTGATGTTGGTATACTTGAAGTTGTTCCAGAGGCTCCTTACACTATCTTCATATTTTTGGATTCTTTTTTCTTTTTTCTTTTCCGGTTGGGTGTTTTTTTGCTTCTTCATATTTCATATCTTTGACTTGATTCTTGTGATCCTCTAGTCTGCTGTTGGATCTCTGT
>PVJC01021352.1:8734-28396 GCA_004026665.1 Murina feae | reverse complement strand
CCAGGCACACCATGGAGGCTTGGAGCAGGCATCCCCTCTATGTTTATCTCTCAGACTCTTGCCCTCCCCTGCATGTTGTTCTCTTTTTTGAGCTGTGACCAGGGCTGGGTGCGGCCTGCCTCCCAAGCTTGCCTACTGCCCATCTTCCTCCAGCCACCATAAAGCAGGGAAAGCCCCGCCTTGTGGTCAGGCCAGCCTTCTCCTGCTCCCTGATCCTCGGAAGGGACCTGGGAAGCCGCCAAGCAGGCCGCCAACTCTTTCCCACTCACCTGTCCCCTGCTGCCTTCCTTTCCCACTTCCTGGTGCCGCCAAGGGGTCTGGGGAGCTGCCAAGCAGGACCCCGGCCCCTGCAGCCTTGCTTTCCCGCTCCACGATGCCCCGCAAAGGGCCTGGGCAGCCACCAAGCAGGTCGAGACCCCCCCCCTGCCGCCTCTTTCCTGCTCCCCGATGCCCCGCAAAGGGCCTGGGAAGCCCACCAAGCAGGCCGCCGGCCCCTTGCCGCCTCTTACCTGCTTCCCGGTGCCCTCCAACCCTGCCGCCTGTTTCCCATCACAGGTCCTGGGTCCTGCGCTGTCCTGCCCTGCAGCCGCTCTGTGCACTCGGGAGGTCCCTCAGCCCGGCCTGTGCCCTCTCGCAGTCTGGGACCCCTTGGGGGATGTCCACCTGCTGGCGTGCCTGACCAGCCTGGGTGAGGGGCTCTAAGGCTGCCCACAGCTCCCATTGACCAACGTCCCAGCAAGGCCGGCTGGACACAGGTTCTGGAGTTTTTTCTCCTATAATTGATACTGTTCCTTGAAGGCCTGGGGTTATTTATCTTCTATAATTGATAAACTGTTCCTTTAAGGCGGCCTTCTAACTACTAAGGAAGCCTCCTCTGCTTCACCTCGCAGAGTCTATAATGAAACAATTGTTACTTTTACTGGTTAGGCCGGAGCTGCTCTTTCCTTCAGCTCCGGAGGATTCTATGATTGTTACATTGTTTCAAAAAGCTGTGTTTCGCTAGAGGCAGTTTAATCGGAGCTGAGCTGAGGGGCACAGCTTCACTTTCGCTCCTGCCGCAATGGAAAGGGCTGTTTACTCAGGTCCGTGAGTGGCGGCCGCCATGTTGGCTGGGCTAATTTGCATACAGCCGCTCTGATTGGCTGGTGGGCGTGGCTTGCCCTGTCTCGGAGAAACGGTTAATTTTAATATTTCGCTTTTATTAGTTTAGATATTACTATATAATAGATATATATTATATAATAGATAATAGGCTAAGTGACCAAACGTCCATCTGACTGTCCGACCAACCAATTGGCCAGTACATATGACGTGCACTGGCAATCCTATATAATAAAAGGATAATATGCAAATTTCCCCCTCGACCAGGAGCTCAACTGGGAATTCAACTAGGAGTTCAACTGGGAGTTTGACCAGGGGGCAGGGCCAGTGGGCCCCTCCCCCCGGCAGGCCTCACCCCTAATTGCTGCCCCCCATCAGCAGCGGGGCCAGCAGGCCAACCGCCTGCAGCCCCTCCATGGGCTGGCCTGGACCCTACCCATGCACGAATTTATGCCCTGGGCCTCTAGCATATACATGTAAGCACTGAAAGTAGGGGCAAATCAGTGAAAATGACTGGGATGCGAACCTCTCATAAGTTGAGACAAGCCTGAGTAACTTCCATTTTATGTAAGCCTTCAAGTCTATTTTTTAAAGAAAATAATGGCAAATTAGAAATATCAAAATTACCAGAGTTTTTAAAAATCCCATTTATTAAATTAAGCTATATGATGAGCATTTTCCACCATGTTAATCTGGCTCTGTGGCTGGAGTAATCAATTCATGTGAGGATAATGTCAAAATCCTAAATTTGAGTCTTTTTGTGAATGTGAGACACAGGCCAGACTGCTCTCCTGACATCTTAAACCCCACCCCTGAGCAAGGCTGTGACTAGAATGACTCCATTTGCTCCTATTTTGACACTTCAGATCAACAGAAGTTGGCGCAGGCTGATCACTCTCAGAGGGCAAGTCAGTGTCTCTGATCATGGTTTTTCAATCAACATGGTGGTCCCCGCCCGAGATGAGTTCTCTTAAATGAGCCAGCAGGGCTTGTTTTAATGTTGTATATCTAATCCCCCCACCACCACACCCCCACACAACTGGTGAGAATATATGTATCAACCACGTACCTGAAGTAGAGGCCAAAGAGCACATGAGAAAATCCTTTTTAAAAAAAAAAAAAAATTATCATTTATCTATTTGTTTTTTTCAACCTCATTTTTTTAAAAATTCTCACCCTAGGGTAATTTTCCATTAATTTTTTTTTCTTAGAAAGAGTGGGAGAGGAAAAGACAGAAATATCAATGTAAGAGAAACATCAATTGGTCGCTTCCTACACTCACCCTGGAGCCTGTAACCGAGGTACCCTTGACCGGAATCGAACCCAGGACCCTTCAGTTTGCAGGCTGACGCTCTAGCCACTGGGCCAAACTGGCTAGGGTAGAAAAGCTATCTTGAGGTAAACTCCTGCTGGGGTTGCCCAGGACCCTGGTTCCCGCCCCACTATCTCATCCTGCTGATCACAGCCCCAGTATATAAACTTACACCTCCCAGCAGCCCAGTGTAAGTTCAGGGAGGGGGCCACAAGCAGTAAACAGTGAAAACCTTTAAGCACTGCCCCACTCTTCCTGGAGGGGAAGGGATGGCAGGTCAGGATGTACCCTTCTTGATTCCATGGTGAATCAGTGAAATCACTGTGAATTGATTGTAGATAAATAAAACCCCAAACCAAAACAGAGCCTGGAAAACAACTTGCAAAATAATAGGGGGGAAAAAAAAACTACCTCATGTAAGGCATGGAGGAAGGACAAAGAGTTCAAAGTGATTTTTTAAAAAGAGGAAATAGTTATAAACAAAAACATACTAGAAAGCAAAATAAAAACTACAGTAGACTTAATAAAGCCCTGAGTCTTTTCCAGGAGAAAACAAAATGTATTAGAAATCAGACAAACATTTTGCAAGAGTAATTACAGAGTTCTGTGGTCCCTGAATGCTTCAAAGAAATTTACGTGCTAAACCGTCTGAGCCAGGCCTCCGACAACATCCAGTTTTTCCTGCTGCTACTGATTCACTGCTGTTTTCTATGCCACTGGCTTGTTTTAGGGTTTATTTCCCTGTAAAATCATCCATGCCATTCATTACAATTCTCACTTTTATGGCAGACTTTGTCTTTATAATGATCACAAACACCCAGCATCACATAGCACTGAAATAACAAATCGTATTTCCTACCTTGGTTTCCTGAGGAACGCTGATAGGCCAAATGTTGTGAGGTGCGTTTAAAATTAAAAGGTGTCCTTTACTCAGATCAGTTTGGGAAGCACTGAATGAAATAAAGTTAAATAGCTTTTATTCTTAAAAAAATAATACTGGTCGATATTTACTGCACCAGGCTCTTCAAGGGGGGCTATAGTACACTGCATGTTGCAAACTTCAACTTATTTGATCATCTCCCGGAGGAATGTGTTTTCAAAAATGCAATTTTGAATCGCTGTAGCAAACCTCGTCTGGTTAAAATGAAAAGCAAGACAAGAATGCCCCTGCCACTTTTATTACTTGGACTGTTCTAGAAGTGTTTACCCCATGCAGTCAGAAACGATATTAAATTTTGAAAAGGAACACATATTATTCTAACTTATCATGGATATGACTGCTTACTAAGAAAAACTCAGGGATCACATGAATATCTCTGAAATGAATAGATTTCAGTAAATTGCCAATTTAAAATTATTCTATGAAAGTATTCTCACCCTAAGTAGCAAAAATGCCCAATAGCTAACAAATTGAATAAGAGCTCCCATTCGCATTTTTTCCCGTGTGTATGTGTTACCTAGGAATACATTTATCATAGATTACACAGGACTTTAATAAATGAAAATCCCCTGAAGGATATAAAAAATTTTTTTAAATGAGACAAAGTATCCTGTTCCTGGAAAGCACTGCAATTCTGTAATTCTCACTATTATATCAATTTAAGACAGTCCCAACCAAATTCCCCATTTATTCTTAGGGAAACCAATTAACTGCAAAGTTCATGTGGTACAAATAAATGTCAGAATCATCCAAAAATTGTGAAAAATAGCCCAGCGGGTGTGGCTCAGTGGTTGAGCACCAACCCATGATTGGATTCTCGGGCAGGGCACATGCCCAGGTTGTGGGCTCCATCCCAGTAGGGGGCATGCAGGAGGCAGCTTCTGTTGTCACTGGTGTTTCTCTCTCTCCCTCTCCCTTCCTCTCTGAAAAATTGTGAAAAGCCCAAAATAAAGTATATATATATATGATATTTCAAATGGGCGGTGCTCAAGAGATAAATACTAGCTAACAACTGGCTAATCTTTTGGGAAAGAAAAAAATTAAATCCCTAAACCCATAATATCAAAATCGCTGCAGAAGAAAAAAGGAGTATTTTTTTTTTAGTAAAAACCTTTAAAATTAGAGAAATATAGGATAAGATTTATATAATCTTGGGGTAGAGCAATGCTACTACACATTATCCTAGGGCCAGGAGGCAAAAAGGAAACCATGTATCCATTTTTTATTATTTTTTATTTTTTTTAGTCATTTTAATGCTTTTTTTCCCTGTGCATAAGAGAAATAACTGATAGTCAAAAGATACAGTATCCTTTACACATCGCAGTTAAAAGTAATGCAAACATCACATGACATTTTCAGTGAAAGTTACATTTCCAATTACAAATCAAAATGTGTATTATTAGGGTCTCTTTAGGAGAGAAGCTGAGAAGGAAATCTTAGGTCAAAAGCACTTTCCTGGCATTACTACACTGATCCTTCAGGCCGCACAAAGATTAAGGTCATATACAGTCAATCAGCAAATGTTGACACAATTTCACACAGTAAGTTTTCTGTACAATTAAATGTATACTTAGAAATACCAGGATAAACATTTCTACTATATTTTAACTGAACTTGCCTAGCCAACATTTTCACTGAGGAGTTGATCAAAGATGCTGTAAGATTCTACAAAATTGTTACATACCTAGCTCCAGAAATACTTATATTCTTTCTCACTGTGATTACACGTTATGCTCAGAAACTCTGTTGTAACATTTCTAGATGTACAGTTCCAATTGTGCTTACTGTACTGTATACAAATATAGCAAAAAAATCAAAGAATGATATAAACCTTACAGCATTTTGCTAGCAAAAATACATGCCAAAGTCACAATAAGCAATATTGTACCACAAATTAGAGAGCTTCAGATAATTTGCTTCTGGTTTTAATATTTCCCATTCTACATTAAATTACTATCATAGGCTAATGTTTAAAATGCAAACAAATAGGACATCTGTAGAACAAAACTTGTTCACCCAACTGTGAAGTTTGATACCTGTTTCCAAAAATCACAATAAATGCAGAATAAAGAGAAGTGTCTGCATGCAACACTTTTGAGAAAAACAGTAAAACAGTATTGATTCCCACCATTCAAAACAGACAAGGAAGGAAATGGAAGGACAGAAGGAGGGAGGGAGCGGGGAGGGAGCAGAGAGGGAAGGAAGGAAGGAAGAAGGCAGGTATGGACTCCACCTTAAAATCTATCATTAGATTTATAACTAGACAGATTGAAAAGAATCAAAACGAAAGTAAAGCATGATTTGTGTGTGTTTAAAGATTTAAGAGCCATTATCAAAAATAAGATACATTTTTCCAAGGTACAGAAATGTAATTAGGATGGCTGTGAGCCCAGCAGCCGCTCAATGGCTGCATTGATGTCGCCTCCTGTTGCTATTAGAGCCTGCAAGTTAGCTTCTCGGTTTAAGAAGCCCATTGCGTTGAGCTGTTCCAGTTGTTGCTGAAATCTGACTTCTGGAATTGGCAGCTGAGGAGGATTTCCTCCAGCCAGAGCCTGCACCATTTGCTGAATGAACTGCTGGCTGGGTCCAGATTCTGATGTTGGGCTCGTGGTTTCACTGGATGCAGAGCTAGGCACGGTGGGCCCAGGGGTGCTGCCGGAACCAGTGGAGCCAGGAGGACCCGCAGGGCCAGTGGGTCCTATGGGCCCAATAGGCCCGATGGGGGTAAACGGCACAATGGGGCCGATGGGACCTATGGGTGTGACTGGGCCTACAGGGCCTATAGCGGTTCCCAGCACCCCCACCCCCACACCTGGAGTGAAGCTTGGAATGAGGCCAGGCGCTTCAGAGGCTAATGTCTGTAGCCCCTGCTGGATCTGCATTAGCGCCTGCATTGCTCTCGGGTTTGTCATGGCTGACAGCGTGTCTGGACTCTGCATCTGCTGCAGGAAAGAAGGGACCTGCGGACGAACCTGCTCCTGTAGCTGAGGATTTCCAGAGAACACGGGGTTATTCAGCATCATCTGTGCAGCCAAATCGGGATTCTGGGTCAGCGACTGCATCATGCTTCTCATGTAGGGCGCAGACAGCATATTCTGGATCAGCTGGGGGTTTTCAGTTATCTGTTGCAGCAGGCTCTGCATTCCCGGGGTGCTGAAGACGCTGGCCACATAATTGGCTGCGGCCATAGTGTTCCCAGGATTATTGGAGCTACCGCTGGACCCGCTGCCGCTGCTCGAGGTGGTGCCGGTGGTTGCAGAACTGTGAGTAGCAGACGGTGGTGCCCACGGATTGGGCAGCGGGTCTCGATTTTCGGTGCGGGAAGGCTGCGAACCTTCGCCCGTGGAGGAACTGCTCCCCACGGAGGCAAACGGATTCCCCCCAAACTGCTCTTGTGCAGCGTTCAGCATCGGCTCTTGAATGTCAGTGTACATGCGCCGTAGGGCATTATAGCCCCCTGGGATGCTTTCGAGATTGCTGAGGGCCAGGTCTTGATTTCTCATCATCTCCTGCATCATGGCTGGATTCCTGGCGATTTCGAGGGTCTGCCTCATTATGTCTGGGTTGTTGAGCAGGTGACTGATTTCTGGGTTTCTCTGAATCAATTGTTGCATCTGTGGATTGGCCATGATGAGCTGCCTCATCAGATCGGGATTCGACAGCATGCTCTGAACAAAGGGATTTTCCATGATTTGGAGCATCATCTCAGGGCTGGACAGGAGCTGCTGCTGCATCTGGTTCTGCAGCTCCGTGAAGCTGGTGGAGGTCAAGCCCAGGCTGCTGAGGCTCGCAAGTCCTCCCAGGCTCCCCAACCCAAACGGGTTGCTATTTGTGGAAATAGGTGTGGAGTTACTCCTGGGAGTCGACGCGGTGGTGGTGGTAGTAGTCGTTCCCGCGGTAGTACTGGGCTGTGTGGTCTGGCCCTGAGGTCGGTTCTGGCTCTTGATGACAAGGTGAACGGTCAGTCCATCATGGATGCCGTGCTGGCTCAAGGTATCTTGATCTTTTAGGATTTTCCCGGCGAAGATCAGCACCAGCTGATCCGTTTGGGATTTGAAGCGTTTCGAGATCGCTTCCTTGAACTGCTGCACCGAGCTATTCTCGGGCACCGCGAACTCCTCCTTCTCTTTGGGGGTCTTCACGGTGACTTTGATGATTTTGGGCTCGGCCGGGGGAGAGGCAGAGCCTTGGGCCGCAGCAGGGCCGCGGGAGGGGCGCGGGGGACCGCTGCTCTCGCCGTTCTCAGCCATGGCGGCCGCGGTGACGCAGGCAGACAGGGAAGGCGCGGGCGGACGGGCGAGAGAGAGAAAGCGAGGGAAGGAGGAGAAAGGAGGCGCCGCCGCGGCAGGCTGGGCCGGCTCGGGCGGGGAGCGCGGAGCACAGTACCTCGGTGATGAAGGCTGCGGGCTTCCGCTCCTCCGCCGGAGAGATGGCTCCGTGTAGGCCGCGGGCCGAGATCTCAGCGCTCAGGGCTCTGGGCCTCCGCCGCCGCCGCCGCCGCCACCGCCGTGTGATCCTACCGCGCGCGCTCCCAGCAACTCCCGCAGCCGCTCCGCCCGCTCCTCCCCGCCCCGCCCCTCCCCCCGCGCGCGCCCCTCCCCCCTCCGCTGACGCGGCGCCAGGCCCAGAATGATAGCTGCGACTCGATCAAAATGAAAAACTTCTGGAACGAAAAAAAACCCAGGGCGAGGGAGAGCAGCAGAGAGGGAAATAAACAAAGAGAGGAGAGAAAAGCGAGAGAAGGAGGGAGGGAGGGAGGACAGGGAGCCTGCTTCTGTAGAGGACATTAAAAGACCAATGGGGGGAGGGAGTTCTCTCTCTCTCTCTCTCTCTCTCTCTCTCTCTCTCTCTCTCTCTCTCTCTCTCTCTCTCTCTCTCTCTCTCTCTCACACACACACACACACACGTATTTGAAGTCTACAGGCAGAGAAAGGATGAAAGAAAGAAAGCCTGAATCTAACTGACCCCATGTAAAAGACAAAAGAATACAAAATAAAGAACTCTGACAAAGCAAAAAGGAACAGATTAACATCCCCAACAGGGGAATGGGAGAAGACGGAGCAGAAGCTCATATTTTACAAAAGAAGTGCAAATGGCCAATTGGCATATGAAAGGATAATTAAACCTAGCAGCAACCAAAAACCCCAAATGAAAACACTGAGCTTCTACCTCTGCCTTATCACACTGGCAAAAATGAAAAATGATACACCTTCTAGAGAGCTGAGAAAATGCACTCTCATGCCAACTGAAGTGTAAGTCATTGTGATCATAAGGCAATTTGAAAATATATATCACCATCTTAAATATTTCCACTTTTCTTTGTAAATGCCTCGTTTGGAGGCCTCCCCTATGAAAATAACTGATAAGGATGCAAAAGCATATGTATGAGATGTATATGCACTATAGCATTTAAAAATTGTTTGAAAGGTAAAATCAGGATCAGTTTAAACAGAAATGATCAACTACGTTATGCTATTGCCATACAATAAAATGATATGCACTATGTTTTTAAAAAATGGATGGTTAGTTTCTATAATCTAAAGTATTTTTAAAGGTATAGATGACACAAACAGTAGTTGTAGGGAAATCACAGAGTATTTTCACTTTCAGCTTTGTTTATATATTTATGTAGACTACAAATTGCATAAGCCTGTATGTTTCAATACCAAAAAAATACAACAAACATGTTTTTATTTTAAAACTATTTTAAATGGTTCATATATGTGAACTGTCTTTAAGTGTATGTGTAAAAATAAATCTGGAGTGCTATACATTAGTATGTCAATAGTGGTTATTACTTAGTGCTGAAATTAGGAATAACTATCCTTTGTCTATTGATATTTAAATTTTTATGGCTTTAATAAGTATCCACTGCATTTATAATATTTAAAAAAACTCAGAAGACATTTTGAGGGAAATGATAGATAGATATTGACAGGCACACAATAGTAAAGTCAGACATTAACATATTTACCTAATTTAGTTACAGATACATAAGGGAAATAAATAAAGATGTACCACTTGACTAATAAGAACAAAGAATTTTATATTGGTGTATAAATTTCTGACCCTAGTTTATTCTACGTAGAAAATACTCTTCCCACCACTGTCCAACCAGCATTTAACACCATTTGAATGTTCTCTGGCCACAAATACCTTAATAAATCTTAACAAAAAAAATACGAGTATGTGATATCTATCAATAGGGGAATGGCTTAAAATAGTATGATAAATATGATTAATAGAATACAAAAGATACAAAGAATGAATTAGATCTAAACATATTAATATGTATAAATCTCAAAACCTAATTAATTATCACAACACTCTATGGCGTTTATAGATGCATTCATATGTATGTGAAGCTATCAGCAATATATTAAAGTGATTCATACCAAACTTGTACCCATGAGGAAGAGGAAATGGAATAGGTCACAGGATAATGAGTAAAAAGAGATTGAATTAAATCTGTAAAAATGTATTTCATCTTTAAAATAGAAGTAAATTATGGCAAAATAGTAATAAATACTCATATCCCTGCCATCTAGAATTTCTGTTTAGGATTTTTAATTTTCTCAAAAAATAAAATAAACTAAGAAAATATCACATCATCTTACTTGATCTTAATAGAACAAACCTAGATATTAATAATGAAAGTGTAAATGAAAACCTCAACCACGTGAAAATTAACACAGAATTAGACACTTTGGGGACAAAGTGCAAATAAAAATTTTTATTAGCGTGAATTTAGCTACATAATGATAATGCGAATATATACATCAATAATTATGATGGCATTTCCTTATGTATGGTCTGAAGATCTTGTTTTAAAACATACACAAATCTCGGCACCACTACAAACCTACCCAAATAGGTGATGCTCAGGGATCTGCATTCTTATCAAATCCCAGTTTAATAATATTTTTATTTCCCAGGTACTATATAATGTAGTGACCCCCTCTTCCTGGTCTCCCAAAACCATGTTATTTTTTCTACTGTAAACTCTTTTTACAGAACAGAGATTAGACTAAATAGCAATCATCCTGGAGTCCCTCCACAAAAGGACAGTTTCTGAGGAACTAAAAGACTTGACAATGAGCATCTCCTCATGAGGGGCTCCAGTTTGTGTTCAATAGACAATGGTAGAGATTTAGCGGAATTTGGTCTTCGTTGTTTTCCTCCCCCAAGATTTATTGAGATATAATCGCCATATATAACATTGTATAAGTTTAAGGTGTACTACTCATTGATCTGATATACATATATATTGAAAAATGATTACCACTGCCCAAGCTGGTTTGGCTCAGTGGGTAGAGTGCTCGCCTGTGGACTGAAAGGTCCTGGGTTTGATGCCAGTCAAGGGCACATGCCCAGGTTGCAGGCCCAATCACCACCAGTAGGGGGTGTGCAGGAGGCAGCTGATCAATGATTCTCATCATGGATGTTTCTACCTCTCTCTCCCTCTCCCTTCCTCTCTGAAATCAATAAAAATATATTAAAAAAAGAAAAATAGTTACCACCAATAGTGTGTTAGCTAACACCTGTATCACATTACATAATGACCATTTACTTTTTTGTGGTGAGGACATTGCAATGTACTTTCTCAGCAACTTTCAAGTAATTATTATAATATTATCCTATATAATAAAAGCCTAATATGCAAATTGACCAAACAGCAGAACCACCAGAGGAACGACCACTCACTATGATGCACACTGACCACCATGGAACAGATGCTTAATGCAGGAGCTGCCCCCAGCCTGCAGAGGGAGGCAACTGATGGCAGTGAGGGGTGGAGGAAGGAGCAGGGCTGGCGAGTGGGTGGCATGAGGCTGGCCAAGGCAGGTGTCAGTGGGGGCCCTTCGATCGGCCCCACTGGTTGTCTCACAGATTGGCCCTGATCGCCAGCCAGATCTAGGGACCCTATTTGTGCACAAATGTCATGCATCAGGCCTCTAGTTACTTATAATCACCATGTTGTATGTTAGATTCCCAGAACTTATTCATCTTGTAACTGGAAGGTTGTACCCTTTGACCAACATCTCCTTCTTTCCCATTACCACCCAACCCCTGGAAACCACCATGACAATCCCTGTTTCTGAGTGCCACCAAAAACAAATTTCCTTGAGTTTTTATCCTTAATTTTATAAATGATGTGATATTTTACATTTTATTCCAAAATATATCCATTTAATGTATTAAATTACAACTAAGTAAAATTAGCATTCCAGTGATTGAATGAACATGCTTTTGTAAGTGAGAAGCACATCAATTAGCTTAATCTTTATCTTAAAATTTAAGAAAAGAGCAACAAGATAAATACATAAAAATTGGGATTGCATTCTACCCGGTTTGACTTGGTGGATAGAGTATCGCCCTGTGGACTGAAGGGTCCCAGGTTCAATTCCGGTTAAGGGCACATGCCCAGATTGCAGGCTTGATCCCCAGTGGGTCGTGCAGGAGGCAGCCAATCAATGATTCTCTCTCATCATTGATGTTTCTATCTCTCTCTCCCTCTCCCTTCCTCTCTGAAATCAATAAAAATATATTTAAAATGCTGGGATTGCATGAGTAGATTTAATAACAAATTAAAGAAAAATTTAAAAATTAAATTTATTGGGGTGACATTAGTTAATAAAATTATATAGGTCTCAGCTATACAATTGAATACATTGCATTGTGTGTTTACCACCCAAAGTCACATCTTCTTTTGTCACCATATATTTGACCCCCTTTACCCTTTTCTACCTCCCTACCCCTCTTTCCCTCCGGTAACTACCATACTGTTGTCTGTGTCTATGAGTTCTTGTTTGTTTATCTTCTTTGTTCATTTGTTGCTTTCAGTTTTACATCCCACATGTGAGTGAAATCATATGATTCTTGACTTTCTCTGTCTGACTTATTTCCCTTTGTATGATATTCTCAAGATCCATTCATGTTATCTCAAATGGAAGCATTTAATCTTTCTTATGGCTGAGTACTATTCCACTGAAGATACTTTGTAAAAATCTTCACTAATACAAAGAAGATGGATGATTGTATAATTTTTCTAGAAAGATATACATGGCCATAATATATTCAAGAAGTGGAAAACCTTACAGATCATGTAAGACATTGTAAGAAAAAGAATAAAAAATTAGCCCTAGGTGGTTTGACTCAGTGGATAGAACGTTGGCCTGTGGACCAAAGGCTCCCAGGTTCAATTCTAGTAAAGGACACATACCTTGGTTGTAAGCTCTCCCTGGCCTGGGCACTGCTCAAGGTGCATGTAGGAGGCAACTAATCGATGTGTAAAACACATCGATATTTCTCTCTGTCTCCCCCTCTCTCTTCCACTCTCTCTAAAAATCAATGGAAAAATATCCTCGGGTGAGGGTTTTTAAAAAAAGAATAAAAATTAAATAATTCGATATTTTAAAAATCAGTTTTCTTAGTAAAGGCTGTGGCTGAGTTTATGCATTTACTTCCTCCCTTTACCAAATCCACTGAATTGATTTAAATGACATGATAAAAATAATGAATACTTAAGAGTATTGGAAAAGTGGAAGAAGTCTAATCCATGAATCTTCATGTTAAATACCAAAATAAATTCTAGATGAATAATAAAATCATAAAATTTGCAGAAAAATATTAGAGCAAATATTTCTATAACCTAGGCATGGTGATAACCTTTCTAAAACAACAAAGGAAAACCAAGATTGATGTATTTCATTAAATAAGGATTTAAAAACTTCTGTATGTGAAAAATACAATAAAAATTAAAAGGTTAAAGTCAAACTAAAAAGTTTTTGCAACATTTATAACACAGGAGATCTTAGCATCCTTGACATAACATACTTCTTACAAATCAAATTTTTAATATGAGCACCCAAAAGGAAAATAGATAAATGACATTAATTAATGTTAATGTTATAAAAGGAGGAAAACATTCAAAAAGAAAAGAGGAATGGACCTGGCAGCATGGCTCAGTGGTTGAGCATCAACCGATGAACAGGAGGTCATGGTTTGATTCTTGGTCAGAGCACATGTCCAGGTTAAGGGCTCGATCCTCAGTGTGGGGCCTGCAGGAGGCAGCTGATCAATGTTTCTCTCTCATCATTTATGTTTCTATCTCTCTCTCCCTCTCCCTTCCTCTCTGAAATCAATAAAAATATATTTAGAAAAAAAGAAAGGAAGGGAAAGAGGGATGGAAGGAAGAAAAAGAAAGAAGTGATGGAGGGAGGTAGAGAGGGAGGAAAGAGGGAAGGAAAGAAGGAAAATATTTTATTTTCTTTAAATAAAAAATACAATTTAAAATAATGAAATATTTTTCTCTACAAAATTAAAGAAACTGTTATAATATCCCTTCTTGACGTAGTCAATCTAGACTACTTAGGTACAAATTCTGCCTCCACTACTTCCACTTATTAGCTGCATGATATGGGGCAAGTAACTTAACCTTTCTGTACCTCAGTATTCTTTATCTGTGATGTAAAAGGCTGTTTGGGGATCAAATAAATTAACATATTTCAAACATTTAAAACAGTGCCCCATAGTAAGCACTCTCTGAGTGATATTATTGTCATCATTATTAGAAGAAACAAGTTCTTCATACTCTACTGGAAATTAGGTTACTTATTAGGTACAACTTATATGAAGGACAATTTGCTAATAAACACCAAAAGCTTAGTAAAACATGCAGGCAATTTCACTGAGCAATTTTTATGGTATTTATCCTGAGGAGCAATTCTAGGTTGTTAAATTCTAGAGGTGATTATACTATTTAAATATTCTGTCTTCCTGGAGTATATCTACATAACCTAAGGGAAATTCCATGATCATTCCCCATTGCTACTGATGCATTGAGGGGCAAATAATACAGTCAGAATTAGAGTGACAGCAGAGTGGTATAATGGCAAGACCATAGACTTGAGCCAAAAAGATCAATTTCAACTCCAGCTTGGTCACTTATGGTTGTATGACCTTAGTGCAGTTCATTTCATTTCTCTGAACCTCAGTTTCTTCATCAGCTAAAATGGGACTAGTATGCATACACTTCATGGTTGTAGTTATAGTCAGTAAATATATGAGAGAGACATTAATTGCTCTGATACACACTCTCCTCCAAAAATAAAACAAATGAAATAAATTTACCACTGGTAAGTTAAACTATGAAATGAAAACAGTAAAGGATCTGGAGCAGAGATTCAATATATGTGGCAGATAGATACTCTGCTCTAAAGATGTATATTCAAATTATCATTTTTTTTGTTCTGACTCCATGTTCCCTATAATCTAATAATTTTATTTTTCATTTAGTTTGCCTATAAAGAAAGAATGTACAAGTCAGGCTTTCTCGAATGTCCAGAAATTCCAGTGCTAGACACCCACTTTAACCTCTAGTACATAAATTACAAACTGGCAACTCAGGAGATGGCTTTGGCCTCCCCAAAACTAAAATGACAAATTTCTCAGGCAAATCGAGATTTCAAGCTTCTCCTTCAAAGCTGGATGACCTGGCTACATTAAACTCATACCCTTGGAGGGTCACAATACCCTTGGAGTTGAGGAGTGGCTGTTCCTTTTAGACAAGGCATGTGCACTACTTCTACCGGGTCCACTTCATTCATTTTCTTATATAGTTGGTTTCATAGGCATTGGAATTTTTGACACTTGATGGAAAAACTCAAGCTTTTCCTCCCCTCACTCTATCTCCCAAAGAATAGAAACACTGAAGTGAGTTGGAAAAGACCAATAATAAACTTGAGTCACTTTATTAGAAGGTGGAGTATTCACCTTAGGGGGAGTATAACTATGTCTGTATTGAGGCAAACACTCTCTGATGATGACGACGGCAATGATGATGATGATGATGATGATGATGATGATGATGAAAGCAGCTAATACTTTTTCTTCCATTTATCTTTCCATGCCTTGTACTATCAGAGTTATATTATCTTGAGGGACCTGCAACTGAAAATTGGTCTTTGAGAAGGATATAAGATGGGAGTGAAAGTCTGCCTCACCATGCTGGGTTAAATGAGATTGTATGTTATGACCTATGACATAAGTTGCATTTTATAAATTCCTTTCAAAGGAATTTGGAAGAACCAAATGCCTTCTAGATATATAAAATCAATAAAAGGAAAGTGAAAATGAGAGTTTTGAGAAAAGTACTCAGATAAAGACAATATGGAGGACTTGACACGGAATAGAAAAGCGAGAGAACAGGTATTTCATTAGAATGTAGAAATGAGTAGAACAACTGCTACTTTCAATCTCATTCATATCAATAACAGAACTGATGACAAAGTAAAGGTGTCAGGAGAAATTGAAACTATGATTTTAGAGGCTGTCAAAGCTTAAAGATAGTAGCATGTTGGCCATGGGGATATTGTAGGCATGAAAATGCTCTAGACTGACACAATTATATAAACATTCAAAAACTTACATAAAATAGAATTACATTTCTAAGATAACTCCATAAGCCTATTTAATTTCCAGCATGATAAAGAGTTGAAGTTAGTGCGGTGAAGGCCTAAGCCTTAGGCCCTAAGAGGTGTAGGAGCAGGTTGGAGAGGGTCAATGGGGAGAGGGGTGGTAAAGGGGTTATCTGTAATATTTAAAACAATAAAGATAAAAAATGTTATAAGAGTCAAAGTTAGGCCCAGGCCGGTGTGGTTCAGTTGGTGGGGCTTGGTCCCATGCACTGAGAGGTCACCTTTTTAAAAAATATATATATTTTATTGATTTTTTACAGAGAGGAAGGAAGAGGGATAGAGGGTTAGAAACATCGATGAGAGAGAAACATCGATCAGCTGCCTCCGGCACACTCCCTACTAAGGATGTGTCTGCAACCAAGGTACATACCCCTGGTTGGAATCGAACCTGAGACCCTGAGTCCGCAGGCCAACACTCTATCCACTGAGCCAAACCAGTCAGGGCGAGAGGTCACCTTTTGATTCCAGGTCAGGGCACAAGCCCAGGTTAAGGCTTGATCCCCAGTAGGGGGCATGCAGAAGACAGCCTATTGATGTCTCTCTCTCTCCCTTTCCTTTCTTCTCTCTCTCTCAAATCAATGTTTTTAGGAGTTGAAGTTAGCTACATTATAGTCAAACTAGAAGTTCGACGCATGAAATTCATGCAAAGGGCTCAGCCCTCACAGCCCTGGCTTCATCTGGAAGGTTGTCTGGAAGGTCGTCCTGAGGAAGGTCATTTGGCTGTCCGTTCTAGTTAGCATATGATGCTTTTATTATTATAGATGGGAATGTGTCACCATTGAAAAGATTATATGTAAAAACTGCTTCCATCATGCAAATCAGAAACCAACAGAAATACACCTGGCAGCAGTGGGAGGAAATACTTCCTCCACATGCATTTGTAAGTGAATTCCCAAGACTATAGTATTAGTACTCAGAAATCTCCAATGGCAACAGAAAAATAAAGAGAGTTGAATTGTAGTTGAATTGCAAAACAAATCTCTTTCCAAGGCAACTGCTTCATTGGCAAATCTGTATATTAGATAAATAGGACAGCTGGTATTTACTTTTAGTATCCTGAACTCCTCAGATTGGCATTTACTGATGGCATCTATTGGTGAATTGTGACGTTGCAGTTCAAAGCCATCAGACATTGAAAATGCCCAAGCATAAATCAAATAATGCAATGTTTATCTGAAAAGTTTCTTCGTCTATAGAAGATGGAGGATAAAAAAACAAAGATACCAGCGTTAGGAAAGGTCAAACTTTTGTAAAGGTAATGTCCATTGTCGATGGCAAATATCAGTTGCAACAAAAGATGCAGAAGTTGTAGCAGTATTACATTAGGAAAGTCTTCAAATTTGAGCTTGTCTGCACAAAGTGTCTTCAAACTGTAGGCGGATAAAGACAGTTTGAAGGGAGTCAATTTCCAGCTATTTGATTTCCATATATCTTCTTTCCTAAAATTGATCTTCCAGAAAATAGCCCGGAGGTCAAGGCATCCCCTTCTGCAATTGATCTTTTTCCACTTTACAAAATAAAGTCATACTTCTGTCACATATTCAAGATTTTAGTATGTTGCATTGCCTCTGGGTGTAAAAACCTTGAGTCAACAAAGGGACAATTTCAAATATATATTGGTATCCACATTGAGAAACTGAATGACTCTAATGACTAGGTAATAAATCATTTTGTAAGTTCGTAATTTCCAATTCTTTGTCTTGGACAAAATTGAAGGAGGACCTAATGGAATTGTCAGATGATAGGTCATTAAGATAATTTATGAAGATAGATCATTATGTGATTTTTGGCATATTATTTGGAAGGAACTAAAAGATGGAAGAAAATTACTATAACAAAGTCCTATTTCCATCTATTCATTTATTATATATTTTAGTGTTTGTAGTTATAAAAGCAAATAAAAGTAAAAGACTTGTGAGCCATAAGTAATATTGATGCTTAGATGAATAAACTAATAGAAGGGAAAGCCCTCAAATATATTTCCAATGAAAATTTACTTTTTTATATTTAATATTTATCAAAGTTAGTGAGGTATGCATATTATTTTGATTAATTCTGTAGTAACAACAATAATAATAACAGTACAGAACAATTTTTAACTCTTAAAATTAATTTATGTAATTTTTGTGGTGAGGAAGTATGATAAGGAAATCAATGAAAGACTTCTTAACATAAAAATATATAAAATTAGGACAAAACTTTTGTGGTTATAATAAATGAAAATACACATCACAGAGAAAAAGAAAATATAAATTATACAATTGTTAAAGAAGAGTCTGTTAATGTATTTTAAAAACAAATGGTGGTGGATGTCAAATTGTTACAGTATTTTGATTCTTTTGGATATTTTTAAAAGAGTGACAGTTTATTTCAAAATGTTAATATTCATAATACTTCAGAAATTATATTTTTGCCATTATTGAAATATATGATGGAAAACTTTAGATGTTAGCTTAAATATGTGTCAGGTGTTTGCAGTGCTTCAAAATTCTGTTATAGGGGTACATAAGCAAAAATGTTTGAAGTTTTTTATTTGAGGGCTGCCTTATAGCTTTGGTCATCGGCTTTGCAATTCCAGAGGTTCACCCACATCAGCATCCAGAATGGTTTAGGCCCTTAGAGACTGACTCACAAAAAATGAAAATGCAGATGATATTGACATAGAAACAAGAATACCAATTTATTAATTTCCAGTGAGAAACAGCACTTTCACACATACTGGAAGTACTCAAATCTATGCATTCAGCACATTTTCCCTCTGCAAAGCTAAATGAAAATCCAAATAAAAATCAGAACAAGAAAATGAGGGATTGCTGATTATTCTTTGAGTGCAAATTGTAAGCCTAGCATATTAATCAGAGCAGACACAGGCAAAATCATCCAAAGGATATGTGATGGGATGTTATAAGATGGTTGCTAGGTAAACTGCAATTTATAAGATCATAAACCAAATATTTATTGGCATAAACCCACACTAGTGCTGCACATCCATCCTCCAAGAGAGATAGTCTTGCTTGTTGGATTAGAAATACTGGAAATCTAATGCTTTAGTCACCTTTTATCCATTGAGTACTATCAATGTACTTCAGTGATTCTCCTTTCCCTGTGCTTTTGTGGCTGACCAACCTCTCCAGTCCCTTCAAATTCACGTATTCTTTTTAAAAATGCTAAAACAGCCTTGACCGGTTTGGCTCAGTGGATAGAACGTCGGCCTGAGGACTGAAAGGTCCCAGGTTCGATTCGGTCAAGGGCACATACCTTGGTTGTGGGCACATCCCCAGTGGGGAGTGTGCAGGAGGCAGCTGTTCGGTGTTTCTCTCTCATCGATGTTTCTAACTCTCTATCCCTCTCCCTTCCTCTCTGTAAAAAAATCAATAAAACATATTTTTTAAAAAATGCTAAAACGGTCAACCAGGTCTAGAGATGCTGGAAGGGTACATGTGTGCGAATCTCCCATTGTTTGTGAGAGTGGGATTCTGGGGGTGCCATTGAAATAAGAATTTTCAGAAGCCCCCATGGGAGGATGAGAGGTGGTAGAAGGTTTTATTGGCATGGAGTTACAATTTCTGGGCTCCAAAGTCCCCTGCCCCTTTAGCCAGTCCCGATAAAGGTGCAGCTGGGTTTCAGCAGAGCCAGAAACAAGGCCAGTGTCCAGAGCTTCCGGTCCACGTTGCAGCTGGGTGTGGTTCAGTATTCAGGCCAAATTAAAGTCTATTAGTCCATGGGTGGTGTCCAACATGGCCATGTGCTGCGTGGGCACAGGGGAGAACATCCCCTGCCACAGAGGTCCCAAGACTGAGGAGAGAGAGAGAGAGAGAGAGAGAGAGAGA
>PVJC01021351.1:0-28308 GCA_004026665.1 Murina feae | reverse complement strand
GCATGCTGGGGACCTGTTCCCCGTGGCATGGGACTGCAGGAATCTGTACCTAGAAATGCATGAAGGCTGGGGACCTGTCCCCCGCAGCACGGGGCTGCTGGAATCTGTGCCTAGAAACGCGCGCATGCTGGGGACCTGTTCCCCGTGGCATGGGACTGCAGGAATCTGTACCTAGAAATGCATGAAGGCTGGGGACCTGTCCCCCGCAGCACGGGGCTGCTGGAATCTGTGCCTAGAAACGCGCACATGCTGAGGACCTGTTCCCCGTAGCACGGGGCTGCTGGAATCTGTACCTAGAAATGCACGAAGGCTGGGGACCTGTCCCCCGCAGCACGGGGCTGCTGGAATCTGTACCTAGGAATGCAAGAACGCCGCAGGAATTGGTGCCTAGGAACTCTGAACTCTGGGAACTTGTTCCCCACAGCATGGGCAGGAGGCAGCACTAAGCATCAGTGATTTGACTCTGTTTCTTATCACTTGCACCTAGAATCTCTGACTCCCAGTGCATTCACACTAAGAGCCAGTGACTCCAATTCTTGGTGCATGCGCACACAGGGACCCCGATTCTCAATGTGAGGCCACGCGAAGCAACAGAAACACCAATACTGGATTATAGAGGAGCTCTGATTCCTGGCACATGCTAGAGGGCTCTGATTTTCAACATACTCCAGGGGAATCTCTGTTTCAGCTTGATGCAGGCTGGGTCCCTGGTTCTAAGTGCGCACACAAGGCCATACTGAGCACTTGGCAACACTGAATCTGAACGAGCCTGGTTCCCACCAACCAATGACAACCAAACATCTTAGTATCAGAGCTCTTCAATGACACTAGGGTGGTGACAAGCTCCCACTGCACACGGCTCAGGCCCACACAATTCCATGTTTGAAACTTCTGGAGACAGTCAGAATGGGGAGATGACACAATCCCTAGAGGAAAGAAAATGAGGAGCCGCCAAGAAAGGAAATTAGTGAAATTGAAGCATGCAACATGACAGAAAAAGAATTCAGAGAAATGGTTGTACAATTCATTCACCAGATGGATGAGAAAATCAACAACCTATGCAAAAATCAAGAAGAAATGAAAAGTGATATAGCTATAATCAAAAACACCATGGAAGGTTTCAACAGTAGACTAGAAGAAGCAGAGGACTGAATTAGTGAGTTAGAAGATAAGGTGGAGAAACAAGCTCAATCTGAACAGCAACTGGAGAAAAAAATTAAAAAGCAGGAGGAGAGCCTAAGGGAGCTTTGGGACAACATGAAATGAAGTAACATATGCATAAGAGGGCTGCAAGAAGGACAAGAAGAGCAGCAAGGATTAGAACATCTATTCGAAGAAATAATGACAGAAAACTTCCCAGACATGGGGAAGAAAAAAGTTACACAAATACAGAGAGTTCCAAGCAAGATGAACCCCAAAGACCTACACCAAGACATATCATAATAATGTTGGCAAATGTACAAGACAAAGAGAGAATCTTAAAGGCTGCAAGAGAGAGACAGAAAGTTACATACAAAGGATCTCCCATCATATTATCAAATGATTTCTCAACAGAAACACATCAAGCTAGAAGAGAATGGAAGGAGGTATACAAAGCGTTACAAAGCAAAGAACTGAATCCAAGAATACTCTATCCAGCAAGACTACCAATCAAAATTGAAGGGGAAATCAAGATCTTCACTGACAAAAAAAGGCTAAAGGAATTTATCACTACCAAGCAAGCAATGCAAGAAATGCTAAAGGGAATGCTGTAAAAAGAAGAAATAAAAAGTTAAGGAAGAACACAGGCACAAAATAAAAATGACCTCAAACAAGTACCTTTCAATAATAACTTTAAACATAAATGGACTAAATGCTCCAATCAAAAGACATCGAGTGGCTGAATGGATAAAAAGACATGACCCATATATATGCTGTCTACAAGAGACCCACCTCAGAACAAGAGAGTCACACAGACTGAGAGTGAAGGGATGGAAAAATATCTTTCAGGCAAATAGAAAGGAAAAAAAAAAAAAAGCTGGGGTAGCAATACTTACATCTGACAAAATAGACCTTAAAGTGAAGGCCATAACAATACTGAAAGGATCGATACAACAAGAGGATATAGCCCTGATAAGCATATATGCACCCAATGCAGGAGCACCCAAATACATAAAAAAACTCCTGGAAGATATCAAGGGAGAGATTGACAACAATACAATCATAGTAGGAGACTTAAACACACCATTGACATCACTGGATAAATCCTCTGGACAAAAAATCAGCAAAGAAACAGCAATCCTAAATGACTCACTAGAATAGATGGACTTAATTGACATCTTCAGAACATTTCACCCCAAAGCCACAGAATATACATTCTTCTCAAATGCACATGGGACATTTTCAAAAATAGACCACATATTGGGTCACAAGTAAAGTCTCCCTAAATTCAAGAAGATTGAAATTATACCAAGCATCTTCTCAGATCACAGGGGCATAATATTAGAAATAAACTACAACAAAAATAATCCAAAAAACTCAAACACTTGGAAGCTGAATAGCATGCTACTAAATAATGATTGTGTTATCAATGAGATCAAAGAAGAAATTAAAAACACTCTGGAAACTAATGACAACAAAAACACAACAATCCAAAATCTATGGGACACAATGAAAGCAGTCCTGAGAGGGAAGTTTATAGCTCTACATGCCTACCTCAAAAAACAAGAAAAAATTATAGTAAATAATCTAACTCTACAACTCAAAGAATTAGAAAGAGAGCAACAAAGAAGGCCCAGAGTGAGAAGAAGGAAGGAAATAATAAAGATCAGAGAAGAAATAAATGACAGAGACAAAAAAAACAATACAGAAGATCAATGAAACCAAGAGTTGGTTCTTTGAAAGGATAAACAAGATTGATGAACCACTAGCCAGGCTCACCAAAAAGCAAAGAGAGAGGACACAAATAAACAAAATCAGAAATGAAAGAGGAGAAATAACAACAGACCCCTCAGAAATTCAAAGAATTGTGAAAAAATACTATGAATAATTCTACTCCAACAAACTAGACAACCTGGAGGAAATGGACATATTCCTAGAAAAATACAATCTTCCAAAACTCAACCAGGAAGATTCTAAAAATCTCAATAGGCCAATAACTATGATTGAAGCAGTCATCACAAAGCTCCCAGCAAACAAAAGCCCAGGGCCAGACGGCTTCACAGGGGAGTTTTATCAAACATTCAAGGAAGAACTAAAACCTATTCTTCTCAGACTATTCCAAAAAATTCAAGAAGAAGGAACACTTCCAAGCTCTTTCTATGAAGCCAGCATCACCCTAATACCAAAGCCAAATAAAGACAACACAATGAAAGAAAATTATAGGCCAATATCTCTCATGAATGTAGATGCCAAAATACTCAACAAAATTCTAGCAAATCGGATCCAGCAGTACATAAGAAAGATCATACACCATGACCAAGTAGGATTTATTCCAGGGATGCAAGGATGATATAATGTGCACAAATCAATAAACATGATACATCACATAAACAAGTTGAGATATAAAAATCACATAAGTCATATCAATTGATGCAGAAAAAGCATTTGACAAAATCCAACACCCTTTCTTGATAAAAACTCTCAGCAAGGTAGGAATAGAAGGATCATTCCTCAACATAATAAAAGCCATATATGACAAACCCACAGCCAACATCATACTCAATTGTTATAAACTAAAATCATTTCCCCTAAGAAAGGGAACAAGACAGGGATGCCCCCTTTCACTACTCCTGTTCAACATAGTACTGGAAGTACTATGCGATCAGGAAAGAAGAAGAAATAAAAAGCATCCAAATTGGAAAAGAAGAAGTAAAACTGTCCTTATTTGCAGATGACATGATACTGTACATAGAAAACCCTAAAGATTCCATGAAAAAATTATTAGACTTAATAAATGAATTCAGCAATGTTGCAGGATGCAAAATTAATGCCAAGAAGTCTATGGCACTTCTTTACACTAATAGTGAACTTACAGAAAGAGAGATTTAAAAAACAATCCCATTTACCATTGCACCAAGAAAATTAAGATACCTAGGAATAAACTTAACTAAGGAGGTATAAGACTTATATGCAAAAAACTACAGGACACTGAAAAAAGAGATAGAGGAAGACATAAACAGATGGAAGAACATGCTGTGTTCATGGATTGGCAAGATTAATATCATCAAAATGTCCATATTTCCCAAAGCAATCTATATATTCAATGCATTCCCCGTTAAAATGCCTAAAGCATATTTCATAGATCTAGAACGAACATTTCAAAAATTCATCTGGAATTAAAAAAAACCTCGAATAGCTGCAGCAATCCTGAGACAGAAGAACAAAGTAGGTGGGATCGCAATACCAGATATCAAGCTGTATTACAAAGCCACTGTTCTTAACACAGCTTGGTACTGGCACAAGAACAGACATACAGATCAATGGAATAGAATAGAGAACCCAGAAATTGACCCAAACCACTATGCCCAATTAATATTCAATAAAGGAGACAAAAGCATACAATGGAGTCAAGACAGTCTCTTCAATAAACGGTGCTGGGAAAATTGAACAGATACATGCAAAAAATGAAACTAGACCACCAACTTACACCATACACAAAAATAAATTCAAAATGGATAAAGGACTTAAATGTAAGATGGGAAACCATAAAAATACTAGAGGAATACACAGGCAACGAAATCGCAAACATGTGCTGAAGGAATTTCTTCACTGATACTGCTCCTAGGGCAACGGAATCCAAAGAGAAAATAAACAAATGGAACTGCATCAAAATAAAAAGCTTTTGCACAGCAAAGGAAACCATCAACAAAACAACAAGAAAGCCCACTGCATAGGAGACGTATTTGCCAATGATATCACTGATAAGGGTTTAATATCCAACATTTACAGGGAACTCATACAACTTAACAAAAGGAAGATAAACAATCCAATAAAAAAATGGGCAATGGACCTAAATAGACACTTTTCAAAAGAAGACATACAGAAGGCTGAAAGACATATGAAAACATTCTCAAAGTCACTAATTATACGAGAGATGCAAATCAAAACAACAATGCGGTATCATCTCACACCTGTCAGAATGGCTATCATCAACAAATCAACAAACGACAAGTGCTGGCGAGGATGTGGAGAAAAAAGAACCCTTCTGCACTGCTGGTGGGAATGCAGACTGGTGCAGCCACTGTGGAGAACAGTATGGAGTTTCCTCAAAAAATTAAACATGGATCTCCCTTTTGACCCTGTGATCCCATTTCTGTGAATATATCCCAAGAAACCAGAAACACCAATCAGAAAAGATATATGCATCCCTATGTTCATAGCAGCACAATTTACCATAGCTAGGATTTGGAAACAGCCTAAGTGCCCATCAGCAGATGAATGGATTAGAAAACTGTGGTACATCTACACAATGGAATACTATGCTGCTGTAAAAAAGAAGGAATTCTTACCATTTGCAGCAACATGGATTGAACTGGAGAGCATCATGCTAAGTGAAATAAGCCAGTCAATAAAAGAAAAATACCACATGATCTCACTTACTTATGGATAATAAAGACCATTATAAATTGATAAATATAAACAGATACAGAGGCAGAACAGCATTGAACAGACTGTCAACCTATAGCTGGAAGGCTGGGGAGGGTTGGGAGTGAGTTAAGAGATCAACTGAAAGACTTGTATGCATGCAATATGAGCATAATCAATGGACACAAGACCCCGGGGGCGGGGGCCCGAGGGGGGAAGATCAAGGGGGGAAAATGGAGACCTATCTAACACTAGTTGTAATACTTTAAGCAATAAAACAAAATTTAAAAATAAATAAATAAATAAATAAATAAATAAATAAATAGAAAGCTGTATTTGCATGTAAAAAAAAACACACAACTTCAGATAGCCATCATCTGAGAACAAAAGACAGTCTCTCTCAAGAAAGACCTGATGCCATAATTACATGGGCATTTTTTTCATGTATGCAGATAATAGCTCCATCATTGCTGGGCCAGCTACACAAACATTATATTCTGATTCAGCAGGACTTGAGTAAGGTCTGAAATTTTTTTCCCCCTAAAATACTCCAGGTCATTCTGAGTGGCCACGATGTGGAACTAAACCACTCTTCTGGGAGACATAGGTATGATTCAACTGGAACAGATCCTGCTTCTATTTGCCCTTTAGACTATACTCCTCAACCTGGAAGATCCATGAATCATGGATCTTCTGGCCCTCAGCTCCTAATAATACTGAGGATATTTTTCCATTGATTTTTAGAGAGAGTAGAAAGGAGAGACACACAGAGAGAAACATTGATGACAGAGAGAAACATCAATTGGTTGCCTCCCACACACTGGCAATCTAGGTACATGTCCTTACATAAATGCCCTTGACAGGGATCAAACCTGTGACTCTGCAGTCCCCAGGCCGACACTCTATCCATTGAGCAAAACTGGCTAGGGAAACTACTGCTTTCTTACTCAGAACTACCCAGAGAAGAAAGAAAGACACCTCTATGATCCATTAACTACAAATTCACACAAAGGAAACATTGACATGACTTCCCAAAGACCTCACTCCTCAGATACCCTGGAAAGTGAGGGGTAATTCACCCTGATTCAAAATAATTTATAATTGCAACCTCCACTAACAATTTTATCTGACTATGTTATATTCTTTGGAGGTGGGGATATATTAAATCATTCTGAAAAAAAATTAGATGATTCCTATGGTCTGATGAGAATGGCGATGATAATATGTTCCAAGCCACTAAAGAACTGATCAATATTTGACACTCTATATTTTCCCCCAGTTTCCAAGATCAAAGACTTATGATGTTCGTTGCTAGAGCTCAGTTATTGTTCAAGTTCCCTTTTTCTCTTTTTTCTCTCTGCTCTTTCCTCTCTCCTTAGTACCTTGTTACTACTATGGACATTTTGGGCGCCCACCCATCCTGCCTTTGCTAACCTTCTCATAGTGAAAACTTTGGTTATATTGATCTGTGAATACCCAATAAGGTACCTTCCTGTTGGGCAGCTTTTGACTCAGGTACTCATCACTTGGTCTAATCTATATATATAAAAGCTTAAGTAACCAAATGACCGAACAACTGGTCGACCGATCACTATGATGTGCACTGACCACCAGGGGACAGACACTCAATGTACAGGACCAGCCTCCTTCCTGTCTGGATCTGGCCTGCAGGGATCCAGCCAAAACCAGCTATCCAGCATCCCCCAAAGGGTCCCAGATTGTGAAAGGGCACAGGCCAGGCCGAGGGACCCCACTTGTGCACAAATCTGTGCCCCAGGCCTCTAGTAAATAATGATTAAGGTAGGAGGACTGACTTCACCCAAAGCTTCTTTTCTGTAAAGGTTTTAGCAGAGAAAGTATAGTTGGCAAGTCCTTAAAGGCACCATAACCCATTGAGTAAGATCTGACTTAGCAAACAAGTGAGAGACTCCCAAGCAAGGTTTATCTAGGGAGAGAGTGAGAAAAAAATATCCTAAGTAATGACTGCTCTCACTTTTCTTCTTTAAAATAGAGAAATGACAGCATTGTCCTTGAAATGTTTAGATTTCCTCAACCACTTATGGAGGGAAAGCCCAGTCTGGTATTTATTTTCAACTTTAATCATCTCAGAATGCATGCCTGAAGGTGTGAGAACTTGATTTCCTGCTTCTTCCACACTGCCTTCATGACATGGCTCCTGTCAACCTTTGCAGTGAATTCCCTCACTGCTCTACAAATGTCATTTCTCTGGTTGTTACATATACATGTAGAGCGACTTTCAGTGCCTCTCAGCCTTTCCAGACTCTATCTCCAGGCAACTTCTACTTGAATTCAAGATTCGACATGAGCATGGTCTCCACGAAGCCTCAGGAATGTTCTTGGCAGCCTTTTGTGGGAGGCACTATTCCTTGCCAATGTATAGCCATTCCCCTTTTTATTCTCTCAAATAAAGGCCCTAATTTGTTCAGAAATCAAACAACAATCCCTGGTTTTCAGAAAAAGTGGCTCCAATAACTGGTCTAAGTATTGTCATGGGACAAACTTGTAGCTAATAAGCTGCAATGAGAAGACCGTTGAAGGGTTTCAAAGTAGAATTTTCTCTCCTTGATAAGAGGATAGGGTACAAGAAGAAACTCACTTACCTGCACCACCTCCTTCTTGCTGCACTTGAACCCTGTTTTTGCTAGGGCAAGGTGTGCCAGAACATTTTTGTGCTGCAGTCATCATTTGACTTTGAAGGGAAGGCCAGCAGAATTTCAAAGATGGAAGCCTAAATGTCACTGAGCCACTGAACCCAACTTTGTTGAAACCACTGTTAGTTGGTTCTCTTGTTGCTTGCAGCTGACAGCACTCCTAACTGTTACATCCTCTGCGAATAAACACAATCATGGAAGTGTCCCTGTCATCTCCTCAGAATCAATTCCACCTGAGAATGAAAACATCTTTACTCTTAAGCAGTACTATAATATTGACAACAGGAAAGCAACTGCAATTAATTGAATATATTTGGATACATACTGATTTTAAAAAAGGCAGCTACCCTGGCAAAAAATATATCATGCTATCACTGGGTGGCAAAGTTTAATATAAATTCATCTTGACCATGGCAAACTGTCTTCATAGTGTGCTTGAATATAGAAACACAAGAAGGAAATTTTTCAGCTGGGTAGAAATAAGAATAATCCCTGGTCTAATGATTTTTGAAGTCTCCCAATAAGAAGACCAAACCTCACATTATAGGAGCCAAAAATCATCTATCATCAGCTATATATGTTTCTCAGTCTACATTATTTCTGTCCCAGACACTGGAAGTCTGGACTTCTCCCAGAGAAGAGAACTGTCATCCTGTCACATGATTGCATTTGGCAAGTCTTACCAAGAAACTTTGGCAGATTTGTAGAACAGGGCTAACATATGTTTTATATATGTGTGGGTAGGTGTATATATAGCCATCCATCCACATACATATATGTATACTTATTTATTTATAAGCCTTAGTTAAAGTTAGAAAAATTAATTTAGATGAATATGTATGTCACAGAAATTAGTACTAGTTTTAGAGGAATTAGTATAACCCTAAAAGAAATCATTCTGATTTTTTTTAAAGTAAAAATGCCAATGCAAATTTTAAAAGTAGAACATCATGGTAGTTAATAACTTTCATCTTTAGGTTATTGCTCATTTATGTCAATGATTCATTCACTCATCCAACAAGTCTTTATGGAACCAACTACAAAGACAGATAAGACACAAAATGAAGTCCTTTCCCTTGAGAATCTTATGGTCTAGTAGTAGACAGAAAAAAACAGAAAATAGTTCATTCAATTATTTAAAAATCACATAAAGGGCCTTTTACGTATGTCATATGTGAGAGGTGAAAAGACAGAGAAGTTGCCTGCTTCCATAGAGCTAATGTAATATTGAGGGGAGAAAAACAGTATACATTCACAATCAACAAATATGCATATAACTGAGTAATAAATGCAGTATGGATACTTCAAATAGATTGATATGATAATGAGTAACTGTATGAAATTTTTGAAATGGTGGCCGGAAAGACTCCTCTGAGAAAACATTTTAGTGGAGACCCAAGAGGCCATTGGGAGAGGGTATTTTGCTACTGTGTGTTGCAGTTGTAATTGTGGGGTGTGTGTATATAAGAAAGGAGTTACTAGAGGCGGTTTATGATAATGAGAGTAATTGAGTAGACAAATGATGATTTAAGAGAGGATGAGGAGATAATTGAGAAACCAAGCCCATGAGAGGTGAGGGAGAATGGAATCCAGACTAAAAATAGAGGGCAATGGAGACACTTGTTCTATAATAAACAGGGCAGTCAGAGGACAGGTATAGAGTGAGAGGGGGGGTGGACAATTTTAGGTTGGAAAAGTGAGAAAATTCTTATTGAATTACTTCCGTTTTCTCAATGAGTTATGGAACAATGTCATAAGCAGAGGGTAAGAGGGGTTAGGAGATACAAAGTGCAATGACAAGATGTGAAGTGTCATTTTGGAAAGTGGGAGTGCAAATGTCCTATAGAGGTAATAAGATTGCGCTTGACTTCTGCGGTGATTAATTTTATGTCAACTTGACTGGACCATGAGGTGCCCAACTATTTAGTTAAATGTTATGCTAGATGTGTCTGTGCGGGTGTTTCTAGCTGAGATTAATATTTGGCATGGGGCAGGGGGCCAGGGTGGGCTAGAAGAGATCAATGGGGCAAAAAGGGAGACATATGTAATACATTCAACAATAAAGATTTTAAAAAACACACCAAAAACATTTGAGTCTGTAGGTTGAATGAAGCAGACTGTCCTCCCCAGTGTGGGTGGGCTTCCTCCAATCCATCGAAGGCCTGCATAGAACAAAAGGTTGAGGAAGGAGAAATTCCCTCTCTCTGCCTGACTCGCTTGGAGCCGTGACATGCATCTTTTCCTGCCTTCAGACTTGGTCTTATACTGGACCTTACACCATTGGTTTTCTTGGTTCAGCCATCTGGACACAGACTGGAACTATACCATCCACTCTTTTGGGTCTCCAGCTTGGTGACTGCAGATCTTAAGACTTCTCAGACTCCATAATTGCATGAACTAATTCTTTATAATACTTCTATCTATCTATCTATCTATCTATCTATCTATCTATCTATCATCTATCTATCATCTATCATTTATCTCCTATTGGTCTGTTTCTCTAAAAAAACCTGACTAATGCAACTATCCAATTGAGGTATATAGTCAGAATTTGAAGTGTTCTTGGACAGCATAGTTATTGTGTCCTCATCGATATTTGTTTGTTTTGATGCATGGGAACTATTGATCGTAACCAGGATTGCAGCTCAGCAGGTGAAAGAGAGTAGCAGAAGAAAAGAGCAAAGGATGTTGTCAAAGGGTGTCTTAATAATGCATCATAGAATCCAAGCTGGGTATAGAGGGAAGAGAAGATCCGAGGAGGGCAGACTAACAATGATACAGTCACAAACTCAACAGTTTTGAAAGTCTTAACAAAATCAAAACGTTGCTTGTGTACTTAGTATATGTAACTCATTTAATGAGCTGTGATGTGGCAGGAGTCAGAGAGTGGAATGCTTGAACTTGAGATTTGGAGATGATGAATTCATTGATAATCCCAAGGTTAAAAGTATGACCCTATGAGAAAGTGGCTGCGTGAAGAAAAACATTATTCTATTGAAGGTGGGAAGGTCCAGAAACTGAGAGTCTAAGGTATGAGGTGTATCATCCATAGAGGTATTTAAAGCAGCAAGAGGGAAGTCTGTGAGAATAATGGCAGAATAACAAAAAAACAATAAGGTGGGTGCTAACATCCTATGCAAATTGTATGCAAATCAACCATCACTCCAAGACACCTAAGCCACTCCCACCAGCCAATCAGAGTGGCTGTATGCAAATTAACCCAGCCAAGATGGAGACTGGCAGTCACGGAGCTAGAGCAAACAGGAGGTGTTGATGCCTGCCTAGGCCTCTCTGCTCAAGATAACAAATTTTCAATTATAGAAGATAAATAAACCCCAGAGACCTGATTCTAGCCAGCCATGCTGGGATGTTGGGTCAATGGGAGCTGTGGCCAGCCTGAAAATGGCCCTGAGCCCTTCAACCAGGCTGGCCACACCCCAATGGGGTGAGGGTCCACGCTGGGGGGCTTGGCCAGCCTGCAAACAACCATCAGCCCCTCACCCAGGCTGACCAGGCACACCAGCAGGTAGACATCCCCTGAGGGGTCCCAGACTGAGAGAGGGCACAGGCCGGGCTGAGGGACCCCCCCCCCCCCCGCAACCCCCGAGTGCACAAATTTTTGTGCACCGGGACCCTAGTTATCAAATAAGAAGGAAACTGGTTATCTAGATGACAACAACAGGAAAATAATAGATGACAAAGTCTGATGACACAAACTTCAAAGAGCTGGGATTTTGGAAGGATGAGGGAGGAGAATAGATTTGGAAGTGGCACTGAAGAGCAAGGCGAACACCCACTCCAGGATAAGGCCTGTCACATTAGGTAGGCTGTTAAAGAAAAATGAGCCACATTGACTATGATGCAACAGAAGTGATTTCAAGAGGACACATCCAGGTTTTACTCAGAGTGAGAGAACAAAGGGAACATTCAGAGATAAAGTTAAGGATGCAGACACATTTGCTGATGATGAACTGTTAGCTGCAAGTGGCAGGGTACAAGAGTTTGGATGGGCAGCAGAAGCGAAAGAGCAGGTCACAGAAGTAGATGTGTGGGTCAGTATGAGGATGAATGTCTAGGCTACAAGTCAGCAAACTTTTCCTAAAAAGGACCATACGGTAAATATGTCACATTTGGCAGGCCAGATGGCCTCAGTCACAAAGACTGAACTTTGTCTGTTTAGTGCGAAAGCAGCCACAGACAATACGTAAAGAAATGGGTGTGATTGTGTTCCAATAAAACTGCATTTACAATATTAGGCAATGGGCTGGATTTGATCCCAAGGTAATAAAATGAGCTTGGCCTTTGCATGGTGAGGTCAGATATAGGACTGTGGGTGGATGGGTGTTTGATACTTGCCTGGAGAACGAGGAGAGCAAGTTTAAGGTGGGTGATGTGAGGCTCCCAAGTGACTTTTGCCTCTGCAGTTCCTAGATGTGGTGGCCAGTAATGACATGGAACTACTGTGATGGGGCAAGGAGCATGCCTTTTGGTGAGAACATCTGCTTTTGAGTGGCCCCAGTGTAACACAGAATGGTAAATGGATCTCATTTACCTGGAGCTAGAAGCTTAGGATGACCTCTTCTCTGGGATGCTCAGTGTTGCTGACTTCGTGAGTTGACTCCAGTTCAAGAGGAAAGGGAAAGGCAAGGCTTCATTTAAGTGGAAACACATTGATCTTCTAAAGAAAGAAGATGCAGGCACTGTTAAATGTCGAAATGGGCAAGGTTTCTTACTCCACTCATATCTACGTACAAAAACTCAGTCACACTGGGTATCTCCAGTTTTAAAAATTGCCCTAGCTGGTTTGGCTCAGTGGATAGAACATCAGCCTACAGATTGAAGGGTCCTGAGTTTGAATCTGGTCAAGGGCACATGCCAGGGTTGCTGGCTCGATCCCCAGTAGGGGGTGTGCAGGAGGCAGCCGATCAATGATTCTCATCATTGATGTTTATATCTCTCTCTCCCTCTACCTTCCTCTCTGAAATCAATAAAAGTATATTTAAAAAATTATTTAACAGGTTCCAATCAAACAGTCTTTTAGATTTTGTTGGACATCAATTTGTCTATCTGAGGTAATAGCGTCTTGTGTCAGACTCATTAAGAGTCACTCATAAATCACTCGCTATGAGAGCAACTTGAACTCAGTATCTATGATAATCTATAATAATAAAAGCATAATATTCTAATTAGACCAGATTTCTTTCCAGATGTCCTTCTGGATGACCTTCCAGACAAAGCTGGGGCTGTGAGGGAAGCCTGAGTCCCAGGTGCCAGAGGGAAGCTGGTGCCGGCAGCTGAGGGAAGGAAGGCCTATTCTGGCATGAATTTCGCGCATTGGGTCTTTAGTGTAGAAATAATTTTAAAAGATCCCTGGGATGAGTTCACTGCAAATCCTAAGTAAACACTGTACCCACAAATGATCTCTCAGATGCTAATTTTTGGTGATTCTTGAGCAGGTTTTCACCCTAATTTCTAAAAGATTTTTAACTCCCACACCTAATTATACCCTGCAGAATTGGACCAAACATCATTGATGCTACTGTTGATTTGTTGATAATATTAAAACATTCCCTAAATGTTTAAATTATTCCCTGATAATAGACCAGGTAGCATGTAGTGAGATATCAACCCTTTAAGATTTCTGGAGTATACTTGGGTATATTTTGCTAGTAATCTGAAAGTATTTAATCTGCTTCTTGATAGCAAATTAGGCCCTGGGATACTGGTTTATTGCTTATAACATGTGAGGTTTCTGTTATACTGATGACAAAGAGATGGGTCTTTTAAGAGAATGCTTCATTTGATCGTACTGAAGAAACACACAAAAAATGGTTTGATTCAATGAAAGCATATAGTGTGAAAATCCATCATCTTTTTTTCTTCATCCAAACAACTTCTTCCTTATAATAAATATATATTATAATCAAAGACATTTCCTGGTCGATTAAACAAAATTGAACACTCATTTATCAATTATTATATGCAGTCTTGGGGAAACAAAGTTGACAAAGCTTGACAACTTATTTATCCTTGGTTTATATATCCTTTGAATATATATATGTAACATATGTATACAAATATTTATAAATATAAGTGTATATATGTGTATATATATTGTTTAGATATACATATATATGTTTGACATCAAATTGCCTATTTGAGGGACTGGTGTTTTGCATCAGATTCATTTAGAGCTGTGTGTGTGTGTATTATATATACACATATATGATCTATATTTGATACCAATAAAAATAAATAATTTAGCAAGACTTCTTATACAATATTAATCACATACCTAATAATAGCAGCTCACATTTATTAAAGCCCTACTATTACTCAACATTAATTTAATAATTTTACATGCATGAATTAATTTGCTTCTTACAACAACCCTATGAGGTGGGTACAGGTGTTCCATCTTAAATACAGGGGTGGGCAAAAGTAGGTTTACAAAATAAATAATACAATAATTAATGAATAATGATAATAATACAAGAATAAACTCTGTGTTTTGTGTACTCACAACTGTAAACTTACTTTTGTCCACCCTGTACAAGAAAATTGTGACAGCTAGTAAGTGGCAGAGTTGAGTTTCAAAACCAG
Organism: Murina feae; assembly: GCA_004026665.1. NCBI lineage: Eukaryota > Metazoa > Chordata > Mammalia > Chiroptera > Vespertilionidae > Murina > Murina feae. The sequence goes on along the minus strand of PVJC01021351.1, from coordinate 13,468 downwards.
ATCCAATTGACCACAAAACACTTGATCTTATCTGCATCTCATTATGCTTCAGAAACACACATTTTAAGCTGGGTAGAATCAATAAGTAAAAGTTATTTATTATAGGATATGGATTTTTGCCACTCTTGATAGACAGAAAGATGTGACATTTCAACTGTTGGCCACAGGTCTTTAAGAATTCCTCTTGCCTTAGCTGGTTTGGTTCAGTGGCTAGGCCTACAGACTGAATGGTCCCAGGTTTGATTCTGGTCAAGGGCAGTCCTGGGTTCGATTCTAATCAAGGTCACATGCCTGGGTTTTGGGATCCATCCCCAGTAGGGGGTGTGCAGGAGTCAGCCCATCAATGATTCTCTCTCACCACTGATGTTTCTATTTCTCTCTCCCTTTCCCTTCCTCTCTAAAATCAATACAAAAATATTTTTTTAAAAAAAGACTTCTTCTTGCCTAGCCCATTTATCTCAGTTTATAAAGCGTGGGCCTGCAGACTGAAGGGTCCCCAGTTCGTTTCCAGTCAAGGGTACATGCTGAGGTTGTGGGCTCAAACTCCAGTAGGGGGTGTGCAGAAGGCAGCTGATCAATGATTTTCTCTCATCATTGATGTTTCTATCTCTCTCCCTCCCCCTTCCTCTCTCAAATCAATAAAAATATCTTATATAATAAAAAGGCTAATAAGCAAATAAACCAAACAGTGGAAAAACCAAACCATTGGTCACTATGATGTGCACTAACCACCAGGGCACACGTGGAACATGGCAGGCATTAGCAGCAGGCAGCAAAGCACAGAACAAAGCAGGCATTGGCCGCAGCAGGATGGTGGAGCAGGTGAGCGAGGGCACCAAACCAAGCCAGGGCACTGGTGGCTGTCACTGGGGCAAGGCTCTGGTGGTTACTAAACATTTTTTGCTCCCGCACACTGCGGTTCTGCCTGCTTCTCGCACCTGCTGAGGGCGCCGGCCCTGCTCGTACCCGCTGCTGGTGCCTGGTGCCAGCCCCAATCACTTGGCGCTGTCAGTGGGTGTGAGCCACAACTTGTGACCCTGATCATCCCTCAGGGCTTCTCCACCTTCTCCTGCTCCTGAGGGGTGATTGGGGCAGCAAGTGCTGTTCACTCCCACTGCTGGCACCAGCCCCAATTGCTCTGCACTATCAATGGGTGCAAGCGGGGCCAGCACTGTCAGCGTGTGGGAGTGGGTCTGCTTGACAGACAGGGGACTGGGGGCTGAAGCGGGAGAGGCTGGGCAGGGGAACAGAGGATGGGCTGAGACCCACCCCTGTGCCAACCACAGCCTCACAGCCCACAGTTTCTTTCAAGGTGCACAAATTTGTGCACTGAGCCCCTAATATTAAAAAATAAATAAATAAAATAAAAATCAGAGGAAAAAGATCCTCTGGTGAGGATTAACAACCACAAAAAAAGAAATAAAATCTTGCAAAAAAAAATAAAAACAATTCCTCTTAAAAAATGCAAATTTGTATACCTAGAAAGATAACATATTAAGAAATAAATATTTTCAAGTTCTTAACATGTATGTCTTTGTAAAATCTTGGAGGAATTGGACAAAGGATAGATAAATTTTGATAAAAGTATGTCTTGATAGGTATGGACTAAGGAAGGGAAAAGGTATGAATTAAGAGTAGGGGATAGAGAGCAGGCAGCATCAAAGAACTGGGTATGTGTGGTGGGGGCTCGTAAGTAGGGACAAGATGGAAGAACATCTAAGACACTATTTTATAGCTAAATAATATTGCACAAGGCCATTATTGCTGCTTCTAAAAAACTCTCAGTGATACACCATTAAAAAGCATGATGATGACATTGATTTGTATGAATTAAAAAATATTATAGCTGCTCTAAGCAATGACTGAGATACAATTTCTGTTGTCAAAGAGCTTATAGTAAGTAACCAAGGAAGCATATTTTTCCCTTTCCACACCAGTCTGTTCCACCATTCTTTACATAACCTCAGAAGAATTTCTTCCATGACCACTTGCAATGTATGATTCTGAATTAGCCTTATACCCAGGACAGGGATGCTAATAGAATTGATTGCTAATTACTTTTGTTGCTCTTTTTCATTGTTGCCTTCTTAAGTATGAGACCTGTTGATACTATGACTCATTCACAAACTTGAATTGCAGTTTTAGTTAAATATTTAGTTACCATCATTATAATGCTGCTAGAGGCCTGGTGCACGAATTCGTGCATCGTGGGGTCTGGCTGGCCCGCCCCAATCAAGGCCAATCAGGTGGGCCAGCAGGTGGGAGGAGCTGCAGGCAGTTGGCTGGCCTCACCCTCTGGTCGAATTCTCTGTCAATGGGACAATTTGCATATTCACTTTTTATTATGTAGGATTAGTTATCAGGATGAAGATGCTCATAATAATAATAAAACTGAAGTGGTTTTAGGGTTAGAAATGTGTCTAAAAATGATATCTTCATGATCTGCGTTTATCCTACATCAATAAATTTGCATCAAATTTGCTCAGTTTACAAATCAAAAATAGATTTTTCTGTCAGCAAAGATTAGTCTTGTATCTGAAAATCAAGCACAGCTTGTACATCACCATTAACCATAAAGGCTCTGAAATCAGAACTTAGCTGCCAATTTTGTTGATGATGCATAAGATGAAATCGAGTACAGCTGGCTCTTCTGTCCTATGCTAGCTCTGCAGTACTGACATTAGTGAAAAATCTGTTTGTTTTCTGTTTCAGGAAATTAAATAGCTATGACTAAAATGAAGCAGAGGGAACAGATATATGTGGGTAATAAACAGGTGCCATTTTTATTTTTAAGTTTATTTTTTTCTTGCAGATTCACCTCAATTACTTACAGCAGTTCTTTAACGTGGCCAATTAGCATGACCTTGAAAGGATATCTGAAACTTCTTCAAAAAACCACTTAGCAGAGCCCATTTTTTGATAAATGGGGACCAAATAACCAATCATTTATAATTTAAAAATCCCTCATAAGTAAATATAATTTCTCAGTGATTATTCCTTCTCATAAAGTGTCTGTAGGCAAATTATTTCTCTAAAAATCAGATTTATTTGCTGACATGTTAACTGCCTTTTCAGAATGGGTATTTTCTATGATTTAGGCCCAATTTTAGTGCCTTATTTGTGGATAAATAAACCAATTTCTAAATATTACCTCAAAATGAGGAAATGAGAGAATTTTCAGCAAGACAACAGTAAGTTAATGAGTGATATAAAACTAATTCTGATTCCTAAGCCTATTGGAGCTTGGAGAATCAAGGAGATCATTATCCTCTCTTCCAGAAAAGGGTGAAATATGCTGGGCCAGTGTGGGGCTAAGGCAAGAACTGAACACACATGCACATTAATTGTCACCACTTCAGAAAATACGGTGACAACAGTCTTTAAGACTTTTTTTTAAAAGACAGGGAAAATGGGGAGGAAGAGAAGAATTAGACAACAACATACTTTGGAAAATTGGAGGTAGATAAATCCTGACTGACTTAGCAGACCCCACAGTGGAAACTAAGCTGAACATGGGGAAAGCTGAGAATCATCCCCAAGAATTTAATAGAAACCTGAAATGGTTTAAGAAATGCTAGCACGGGGTAATTCTGGAGCTGAAAGTGAAGGAGGGAAAGACAGTGCTCAAAAAGAATGGGGTGGGTGCTGAAAGAAGAAGCAGTTATCTCCTTTGACCTCCTTCCCAACTCCATACCGCCGGGAGACTGAATCTCCCCACCTTGGAATAAGTCTGTGGCTTTATTTCGGACTGAGGGGGCCAGGCCCAGTTGAAGAGCTGAATATCCTATTGGAAACATCTCCTCTAACTCCTTCCTACACTTGTTCCCAGGACACTGGCAGCCAGATCTCAACCTTCCAGGAAGGAGATAGGTGGGCTTTCTGACCATCCCAATAGGGAAGACCTAAATATACTGCCAACCAGGAGGGAGGCCCAACAAACAGCCTTCTCAGGTCACCCTGCAGTAAAGCTCAGGGTCGGTGGGGCTTTTAGTTTTTCATTCTCAATCAAGAGCAGAAAATTAAGGCTTACAAAATATCTGAGAAAACCTCTAACATGGAAAACAAGACAAAAAAAAAAAAGCAATCAAATACAACTTGGAGAAAATGGGTACCATTATGCAGGGGGGGGGGAATTATATATATATTTCCAGCATATATCCTCAGAGAATTAAGATTTTATAGCCTTGCACTAGCTGGTTTGGCTCAGTGGATAGATCGTCGGCCTGTGGACTGAAGGGTCCCAGGTTCAATTCTGGTCAAGGGCATGTACCTTGGTTGTGGGCACATCACCAGTAGGGGGTGTGCAGGAGGCAGCTGATGGATGTTTCTCTCTCATTGATGTTTCTCTCTATCCTTCTCCCTTCCTCTCTGTAAAAAAATCAATAAAATACATTTTTAAAAAAGATTTTATACCCTTGAAAAAAACAAAATACTACACAAATGGAACATTGAGAGAACTCTTGAAATACATATAAATACATATAAAAATATAAGTATGTTTATATATATTAGTATATATTAGTATAAATTAAAAATATGATACCCCAATATTTATAGTAGCACTATAGCCAAAATATGAAAAAACACCAAACATCCACTGATAGAAGACTGGATAAACAAAATGTGGTATAAGAATACAGTGGAATATTATTCAGTCTTAAAAATGAATGAAATTCTGACATACTTCTACATAGATAGCCCTTAAAGATATTATACTACATGAAATAAGCCAGATACAAAAGAAAAAATATTATATGATTTCACTAATATGAGTCTATCCAAGTCATAGAGAGAAAAAATAAAATGGTAGTTGCCTGGGGGCTTGGTGAGGGAGGAGAGCTATTATTCAATGAATATAGAGTTTCAGTTTAGGAGGATAATAAAGTTCTGGAGATGGCTGGTGGAGTGGTTGTAAAACAGTGTGAATGCACCTATTGCCACTGAACTGTACCCCTGAAACTGCTTAAAATGATAAACTTTATATTATATATATTTTGCCACCACAAAAATAAACAAAAATTGAAAGTATATAAGAATATCAGTTGAAAAATAAAATTTAGCCTGATCGGCATGGCTCAGTGATTAAGCATTGACCTATGAACCAGTAAGTTATGGTTCAATTCTCAGGGCATATGCCAGGATTGCTGGCTCAGTCCCCAGTGGGGGCAGGTAGGAGGCAGTCAATCAATGATTCTCTCTCATCATTGATGTTTTTCTCTCTCTTTCTCTTCCTTCCTCTCTGAAATCAATAAAAATATATTTAAAAAAAGAAAATTCATGAGTTTTGTCAAAAATACAGCAAAAGCAAAATTAAATGAAAAAGAGTAGAAAAGACATGGGAAAATTAGAGGAAAAGTTCAAGAGTTATCAATATACATAAATGCTTATGCAAATTGTCCCCACAGAAGTTCGACCAGGAAAAAGATCACTCGCTATGTCATGCTCTGAACACCAGGGGGCGACTCAGAAGGCAGGAAGGCCCAGGCTGGCAGCTGGCAGCCAGGGAAGGGAGGCTCTGGCTGGCCCTGATCATTGGACAGGCCTAAGGACCCTACCCGTGCACTAATTTCATGCACCAGGCCTCTAGTATAAATATAATTTTCAGAAATAGGAAAAAAAAAACATTTAAGAGGAAATCATCAATGAAATAATTAAAGAAAATTCCCCATAATTATAAGACATTAATTTCGAGATTGAAAATCTTATCTAGTGCTCAATATAATAGATGAAAATAAAATCACATCGAGACATATCATTGAAAAATTTTAGAACACTAGCAACAAAGATCATGAAAGTTTTCAGAGGGGGAAAATTGTGGTAGAAATAATGGCATTGTATTTCTTTTTTTTTCTTTTAATCTTTATTGTTGAAAGTATTACATAGGTCTTTCTTTTCCCCCCATTAATCTCTTTTAGCTTGCTCTGATCCTCCCCCACCCACCCTTTTGTCATTGTATTTCTTTCTTTTTAAAAAATATATATATATTTATTGATTTCAGAGAGGAAGGGAAAGGGAGAGAGAGATAGAAACATCAATGATGAGAGAGAATCATTGTTAGGCTGCCTCCTGAATGCCCCACACTGGGGATCAAGCTGCAACCCAGACATGGGCCCTTGACCAGAATCCCTTCAGTCCACAGGCCAATTATAATTATGGGGAATTTTCTTTAATTATTTCATTGATGATTTTCTCTTAAAAGTGAGATTGGAGCAACGCCTATTACTTTTTTTTAAAAAAAGTATTTCCCACCTAAAACTGTATTACCACACAAATCATTAATTAGAAGAGAAGGAATAATAAAGAAATTTTCAGAAATTCAAAGTCTCAAAAAATTTACCTCCAAGACATTCTTTTTCTGTGTCTACTGGAAGATATATTGAGAAGGAGGAAGGGAGGGAGAGAGACAGACAGACAGACAGACAGTCAGACAGACAGAGAGAAACATAGAAGTGAGAGAGACACATTGATTGGTTGCCTCCTGCATGCTCCCTGAGTGGGACCAGAGATCAAACCTGCATCCCAGGTAGGTTCCCTTGATAGGGAGTGGAACCTGCAGACCACCCCTCCCCCACAGGTGGTCAGTCTGATGCTCTAACCACTGGAACACACTGGCTAGGACCCTTTTAAATGCTTTATCACAATTCAAAAATGAGTAAATTACATTCCTTAAAAAATTATAACATACTTTTAACCAATAAATACAACTCCAGGAGTTTATACTAAAGAAATATTTGTGCCCTAGCCAGTTTGGCTCAGTGATTGAGTGTCAGCCTGCAGACTGAAGGGTCCCAGGTTTGATTCCCATCAAGGGCACATGCCTGAGTTTCAGGCTTGATCCCCAGTAGGGGGCATGCAGGAGGCAGCTGATCAATGATTTTCTCTCCCTTCCTCTCTGAAATTGATAAAAATATATTTTAAAAAAGAAATATTTGTCCACAAGTAAAATAATGTAAGTGTGGGAATATTTTGCATTAGCAAAGTTTGAAAACAACTTCAATGTCCATTCACTTGATACTTGTGAAGTAAATTATGCCTATCCTTGCAATGGAATAGTATGCAACCAAAAATAATAATTTAAAACTCCTTTGTGTACTGATACAAAACTATCTCCAAAATAAGTTGTTAAGGTATATATATATATATATATATATATATATATATATATATATATATCCTTAAATAAATATATGTGTTTACATTTTATATCATTGGGTTAGCCTGGAAAGAACTGGACGGCAGAGGAATGAGAAATTATAGCTTTTGCATTTTTAGTCGTTTGAATGTTACCTTTGAGAACCAAATTGGATTACAATATTGAAAACGTGGGGCATTTAAAATAGCCTAGATTATTTTCATCTTGATTCTTTCTTGTTTCTCTGTCGCAAAACCAGTATGAGATCTTTCATCTAATAATAACATTCTGGTTGTAGTTCTGCAATGCTTAAGAAATAAAATCTGTTACTCCTGCTGGGATCAGAACAGTTGTCAGCATATGTGGGCAGCAGTGGGTGAAGAGCTTTTGAATTTAAGGCATGTAAACTAAATACCAAGGTTGAATGTATTATAACATTGTTATTGATATAGGAGAAATCTTACATTAATGACATTTATGAAGACATCAGTGATGTTCTTCTCTATGATACACAGGAAGACAAGACTCCATATATTAGTTTTATGCTATCCATTCAACCAAGATAGACCAGAGATATAAGCTAGAGCAGTAACGGAGACTCTATACTGGATTTCAAAGCTGTGAGTGGGTCTCTTTTCAATGGCATGATTTATTGGGACAGTTAGAGGGGCATATTTTCTTTTTAAATATATTTTATTGATTTTAGAGAGGAAGGGAGAGAGAGATTGAAACATCAATGATGAGAGAGAATCATTGATCGGCTGCCTCCTGCACGCCCCCTACTGGGGATCAATCTTGCAACCCAGGTATGTGCCCTTGGCCAGAATCGAACCTGGGACTCTTCAGTCCCCAGGCCAACGCTCTATCCATTGAGCCAAACCAACTAGGGCAAGGCGGGGATATTTTCTTGTTCTTCTGTTCTCTTCTCTGTGTTTATAAACTATTATGAATATTTTAAAAATTTGGGCATAAACTTCGAAGGAGACTTTTGAAAATGCTAAATATAGCTTAATAACCCAATATAAGCGGGCATTTTCCCGCCAAATCGCGTCGTAACGGGAAGAAAGAAATCCAATAATGGTCTGACTTTGCAAAGTCTGAGTTGTCTTGCACATTTTTGTTGTTGTTGAAATGCCAGGCCCTCCATATTTTCGGCTGTCTCTACTCATCGTTTTTGGAAAAAACTTGTCTCCCGCGCTTTGGTATAAAAAGTGATATGAAGAGTTTACTCGTTTCCCGCAAACAATGTGGGAAAATTAATTTCAGAAAATTAAGTGGCCTCTGTGTGTCATAAAGCCCCTGATATTACATGACAAAAATGAGGTGCAGAGCCTTGTTCTCCAAATTAATCCAAAATTTATGTTCACCAGTCCACATGCTGTCTATCATATCCCATATTATCATCTCTCCCAACCCAGATTCATCTAGGACCAGAAATAGTTGACGGATTTATAGATTTATTAAAGACACATATTCCACAAGTCTTTTGATGACTGTGTGAACATTTACTTTCCTCAATGTGACAGGTTTTTGAGGGCACTGTTGCTTCTACTGTGGTGCCATCTGTCTCAATATTGACAACTTGGGTAATCTTTAAACAGATAGTTCTTTAAATGGAATGCTATTAGCATGACAAATAACTTTACTGGCACCTATTCAAGTACAAGTCTCCAAAGGAAAGTTGCAACTTTCTATAGAAATCCTGAAGACAATAACAGGCAGAAAGAAGGTTTTTATTGGAGACACTGGCAGGGGGAGATGGTGCGCTAGTGCTCTTTAGAAAGCCAACCATGGTGATAGAACCAGGCCACAGCCAGAAAGCCACTGCTCGCAGGAGACAAGATAGGTGGCTGTTGCCAAAAATCCAGGTAAAAAACGATGCGAGTTGAAGGAGAAGGGAAGAAATAGCCAGATTTTTAGAGGAAGGAAAGTGGAGGGTACAGGGATTCAGTTCTCAAGGATAAAATGAACAAGAGGCTCTAATACTTTCGGTAAAATTCTACACCACCACCACCACCCCATCCCCTTCCCCCTCCCCTCCCCTTCCACCTCCCCTGTCTGTTTCCAAGTTGTCAGGGGCCTTGTTCTTCATGCTCCTTCTCAGGCCACCACTCATTTCCCTGATATTTGCCAGAAGTTGGGACTGTTAGCGGTGGTCTTAGACTTCGGTCCTTGAGGTTGGTAAAGAAAGAATTCAGAGCCAAGAACACTAATGCAAGACATTTATTTAGCCTTTTAGAAAGAAGGTCAGAGGCAGGATAAGTGAGTCAGCTGGGCTGCATGGACGCAGGAAACAAGTTACAGAGACAAAAGAAGGGCCCTTGGAGTAAGAAAGCAAAGACATGTGCCTTAGAAAAGAAGGGGGTGGGGTGGAGAGGCACAGGTGTGCTCTAGAGAGAGAGGGGTGTGTGTGTGTGGGGAGAGAGAGAGAGAGAGAGAGAGAGAGAGAGAGAGAGAGAGAGAGAGAGAGAGAGAGAGGGCGCCTATGCTGAGTCCTTTGTCTTAAGGGTTTTTATCTGTTTTCTAAAGGAGAGAGTTTGAGGGGAGGTCTCAGGGGAGGATCTCAGTAGAATATTCATCAGTTTTCCAGGTGTGTCCTTTCAGGGTCATGACCTCTAATGATTGGTCAGTACTAGGGTAGGAGGTCATAGGTCACTGCATCTTGTCCTGATGTCAGTCATGGTGTTGCTTCTTCATCTGTTTTGCAACTTTTCTGAAACACCACTGAGGCCTAGATTAAGGTGATCAGATTTAAAGCGGTACATCATTGACAGGTGCGGGGGGGGGGGGGGGGGGGGGGGGTTGGGGGGTCTTTTTCTTTTCTTTTTATTATTACTTAAAATATTACAAAGAGTAATCAGGACTTTTTTAAAACGCCGCGGGACGCGGGACAAACTTCAAAATCGGGACTGTCCCGCCCAAAGCCCAGATGTTACCTCTTGTTTGACCAAAACTCAGACCTGAGGCTTTGTTCCTAAGATTACTTGATGCTGATCAGAACCTCACTGTCCTGAGGGCTTAAGGTTAAAGGGAGTGGTCTTGCAAGGCAGAAGGAAGCAGGTGGGTCAGAGAGCTGGATGGCGCCAGTTTGAATCAGATATCTGTCTCAGCGTCCCGTTCCACTGCCAAGTAATTCTCCTGTCTTGCTATCCTGCCCCAGGACCATACCGCTGGTCTTAGAGCTGCGCTATGTCGTTCTTTTCCTTGATTGCCCCATACCCCCACCCTATAAGTTAGTGCAGGTGTTAATAACAACTGAAGGTTAGAAACAAACGAATCATGGGGCACTTGAGGAGTACCCTGCTTCTCCTCTCCTCCAGCTCTCCACTTTGCCACTGTTTTCTTCCCATGGGTCACACCCAGCTGGCAGCCAGCTCCTAAGGAATGTAGGGAAATGCTGAGCTGCTGCTCATGACGGAGAAGAGGAGAAAGAAGAGCCAGGAATGGACCAGAGAGCAAAGAGGCCTAGGACTTTGAACCTTCGAAAAGAATGTTTTAAAACTCACTATTAACAAAATTCTGGTTTGATGTTAGAATTTATATTTCAACATCGAAGCTGTTGCAATAGATCCCATCAACGAGTTACCAAAGTCTGTGCAGTGTGGGGGATGAACCATCAAAACCAGGACCACCTTATCAGAAGGAGCAGTTATGTATATATGTCCGTATTTTGAATTGATGTTGGGAGCCTTGTTAACTTTGCTGAATTTATTTTCTTTTAAAAAGCTTCCATTCCTTGGCTTTGTAAGTGCAGAAAGCTTCTAGTTTTATAACGTGGAGTTCCTTGGTTGTCCCTTTCCTTTGGAGTACTGAGAATCTCTCATCGCTTTTCTTGTTAACCTATTCAGCCATTTGATATTTTCCAAAATGAATTTTCTATCACCAAAACTATACTGCACAGGACATGGCAAATATTTGTGCTCATTCCTTTGATGCCTCAACCTGGCTGGCACCGCTCTCTAAATATAGATCAGGATTAACTGAGTAATAAGGCAAGAGTGCACAGTAGTTTCTTTAATAAGTTTTTCAATACTGTGACTGTAGAGGAGTCTTTTCAAAGGATTTACCCTCAGGTAGACAGAACCTTCAAAAATATTGAGAAATGTCCACATTCTAAAACCTTCAGGATGTTTGAAAAATTGTAATAAGCTTTATGCTATCAAGGAGCCCCAAATAAAAGATTTTCCATATTTTCAGTCTGTTATTTTAGCAAATTTTAGCATGATGGTTTGTTCATGTTTGTTTGTTTTGTTTGGAAGAAATTGTGGTGTTTTATTCCCCCCACTGTATTTCTATTGGTTCTAGAACCAAGTTTCATTTCCTCCCTCTAAAATTGAGAATGTTTAAATTTTAGCCTGTATACCCTAATTCTCATTCTGTTCAACATTTAAGGGCAAGGATAATGGAGAATGGAATTGACCACATGAAAAAAAAAAAAGGATAAGAAATAAGAAAAAAAGAGTTTTGATTTAAAGCTATGTGAGAAGCTGGAAGCGTTAGGAAAGTGAAAGAAAGAAAAATATCTCTTTCTAAATTGCAGAAGAAGGAACTTTAATACAAAATTAAATTAGAGATACCAAACATTTTATGGAAAAGGGAGACAGATGTGCTTTTGAGACCGGGAAAATACTGGTTAACTTTTAGTTGTGATCACACTTTGATAGTGTCTATGTGAAGCAAATGTTTTGGCTCTAAATGTGTTTCTGCCAGATTTACATTTTCTGCCTTCACCAACCTGGAGACAGGGGAATGAGGCAGATTCTGCCTCTCTGAGGAGGTTCCATCGGAAGCAGACCTTAGCCTGCCCCACAAATACCACTCACTGAAGTGTCTTTCAACAGAAAACTGCCTCCGCCCAAGCCAGAATGGGGACAAAATTAGAGAAAATGGTCCTAGTACATTTTGCTACCCATAATTCATTAACTCACATAAAAGAATGTGGTGCTGGAAAGGGCCTAAGCCATCGTCGGACTGTGATTGCGTCTGCTGTCATATAAATGAAGCATACAGTTTTAATGGTATAATTGAATTCGTTCTTTTTCCCAGCTGGCCCTAATATACTTTGTTTTTGTAAAATGCACAAATAGGCAGGAGCTAAATTATTCTACATTTGGTTATCCGCTTCCCATGAGACACTGGGTGCTCATATTAGTAATTTCATGCCTGAACACAATTGTGTCCTTTGGCATCCTAGAATGTTGGCGTTCAAATGGGCTTAGAAACCATCAGTCCTTCCTTTTGGAGATGAGGAAGCAGAGGCAGGAGGAAGCTGAGTTCTGCAAGGTGCCACAGAGGTACAATGAAGTTATAATTAAAACCTAACCTCCCTAGTCTTCCAACACCCCACTCAGGGAGCCCTTCACTACACCATTTTGTGTGGAGATTGTGAGCATTTCCCCAGCCTTTTAACTTCCTCCATCCATGCAGCTCCCTTCAGTAACCCGCTTGCATGGGCAACGTATCTCTCAGCAGCCAAGGAAATTTGGAGTTTGTATAATCTGAGATATTTTGCTCAGGAGGAGAGATTATTTTACGTGTCTATTAATTGGTGGTCCCAGGAAAACTGACTACCTCCAGTTGTCTATGGGCACCTTAATGGGCAGAGAAGTTTCAGGGTGTGGGGCAGAATCGCCTAAGTATGGGAGCTAGAACAGAAGGTCCCCACAAAAAGTTTACCTATAGAGAAAGCAGCGTTGATGAAAGTCTAGAACCATCGGCGGATTGCAGACTTCCGGAAAATTCAAAATGTGCTGTGTTCAAGGCCTTTGCTAAGGCCCAAAAGACATGGAAATGCTCTGGGACTGACAGCAGCATGAGTCCCGGGACCCACACACGCGCTGCCTCTAAGGGGCACCCCAACTTAAAGGAGGAAGGTGGGCCTGGCTTGGAAAACAAAAAACAGGCAAATAATTCAGGTGGAGTTTGAGGAAAGGAAGGAGATGGTCCATATTACGGGGTGGGACGTCCTGGGAACTCCATGAGATGCAAACACACGCATATACTTTCAGATGCAAGTGTTTTGCTTTGAGTGGAGGAGTCACTAGCGCGCACACAGGCCACCTGCACTGGACAGCGCGTGGGGGAGCGCAGGAAGCACCCAGGGGACTAAGTCACTGAGAGCACGAACCACGCCCCGCGTTCCGCTGGCGCCAGGCCCCTTGCCCGGTCGCGTCCCCCGCGATTCCCCACGGGCCCGACCCCCGGCTCCATCCTGCCCACTAGGTGCGGTCAGTGTCCTGGTCCGTGCCCTGCGGCCCGGAGGCTCGGCCGCGGGAGGCAGCGGGCAGCTGCACTATCCCCACGCCCTCCGCCTCCTCCTCCTCCCCCTCCCTCCCC
>PVJC01021350.1:0-28300 GCA_004026665.1 Murina feae | reverse complement strand
GCTGCACCTCATCTGGGTACCAAATCCCAAACAAAGAGGAGGAATATGCATATCTCTCTGTAGCTCCTGCTGGGTGGCCTCAGGCAGTGGCTGACTTTGCACCTCCTTGGAGCTCCAAGAGCCAGTGTACCCAGTGGTAAGAGTGAGACCAACTCTTCACATCCACAAGAGACACTCAAGGAGCAGACTCAGTGAGTGCCAAAGCCCCACTGAAGAAAGTCCTGCCCCATAAAGGTGTCTCCAGCACAGAAGTTCTCCCATTGTAGACACAAATGATCCTCACAGCCAATTGGCCTGGAGGTCAATTCCTTTCAGTGATACCAACAGCAATCAAGGCTTAACTATAAAACTGTGCACACAGGCCATAAAGGGGTGCACCAAGAGTGTCCACCTCAGGTAATTAGGGAGGTTGAGCCACTGGGCCCTATAGGACACCTAGCACACAAAGCCACTCTATCAACACAGGGAAGCAGCCAAAATGTGGAGACAAAGAAACAGGTCACAAATGAAAGACATGGAGGAAAACAAACTAATGGATATAAAGTTCAAAACCACGGTTATAAGGTTATTCAAAAATCTTCTAGAAACTTCCAAGAAATATAGTGAGACCCTTGAGGATATAAAAAATGACCAATTAGAAATTAAGCATACACTGACTGAAATAAAGAATAATATATAGTGATCCAACAGCAGACTAGAGGATCCCAAGAATCAAGTCGAAGATTTGAAATATGAAGAAGCAAAAAACACCCAACTGGAAAAGCAAAAGGAAAAAAAGAATACAAAAATATCAAAAGAGTGCAAGGACCCTCTGGGACAACTTCAAGAATACCAACATCCAAACTATAGGGGTGCCAGAAGAAGAGAGAGTGCAAGATATTGAAAACCTATTTGAAGAAATAATGACAGAAAACATCCCCTACCTGGTGAAAGAAATAGACTTACAAGTCCAGGAAGCACAGAGAATCCCAAACGAAAGGAATCCAAAGAGGACCACACCAAGACAAATCATAATTAAAATGCCAAGGATAAAAGACAAAGAGAGAATATTAAAAGCAGCAAGAGAAAAACAGTTAGTTACTTACAAGGGGGCACCCATATAACTGTCAGCTGATTTCTTAACAGAAACTTTTCAGGCCAGAAGGGAGTGGCAAGAAATATTCAAAGTGATGAATAGCAAGAACTTACAACCAAGTTTATTCTACCCAGCAAAACTATCATTTAGAATTGAAGGTCAGATAAAGAGCTTCACAGATAAGAAAAACCTAAAGGAGTTCATAATTGCCAAACTAGTATTATATGACATGTTGAAGGGTAGTCTTTAAGAAGAGGAAGAAGAAGAAAAACGTAAAGATAAAAATTATGAACAACAAAGTGACAACAAATACAAATCTATCAACAAGTGAATCTAAAAATCAAGTGAATAAAAAATCTGATGAACAGAATAAACTGGTGAATAGACTAGAATAAGGGGCATAGAAATGGAGTGGACTGACAATTCTCAGGGGGAAGAGGGTGTGGGGAGTGTGGGAAGAGACTGGACAAAAATTGTACGCCTATGGACAAGGACAGTTGGGGGGGGTAAGGACAGGGGATGGTGTGGGAACCGGGTGGAGGGGAGTTATGGGAGGAAAAAGAGGAACAACTGTAATAATCTGAACAATAAATATTTATTAAAAAAATAAAGTAATGAGTTTCAGGGGCTCAAAGTGACTCCATGAACTCAGCTCTGATTCACAGACATTAAGCAACCCATTTAGAGAACCAGTAATCTATGAGGTCATCCCCATTGAGATGGGTATGTATCTAGCATCCTGTAAGTTCTGCTATCCAAACCGAGAACATTGGTTCTTGGTTGATGAAAACGATTTTTATCTAATCTAATAAACGAGTAATATGCAAATTAACCATCACTCCGAGACACCTAAACCACACCCACCAGCCAAGCCACACCTACCAGCCAATCAGAGTGACTGTATGCAAATTAACCCAGCCAAGATGGTGGCCAGCAGCCACAGAGCTAGAGAAAACAGGAGCCAGCAATGTAGGAAACTGTCTTCCTAGGCCGGCTGGGCCTCTGCTCAAGGCAACAATGTTTCAATTATAGAAGCCAGGAAGCTGAAGCAAACAGGAGGCTTCATTGCCTGCCTAGGCCTTGGCTCAAGGCAACAACATTTCAATTATAGAAGATAAATAAACCCCAGAAACCTGCTTTCAGCCAGCCTTCCTGGGACCTTGGGTCAATGGGAGCTGTGGCCAGACTGCAAACAGCCATCAGCCCCTCACCCAGGCTGGCCAGGCACCCCAGTAGGGATCTGAACCCTGAAGGGACTGTGGGCAGCCTGAAAATGGCCCTCAGCCCCTCACCCAGGCTAGACACACCCCCATGGGGTGAGGGTTCCCACTGGGCGACTTGGCCAGCCTGCAAACAGCCATCAGCCCCTCACCCAGGCTGGCCAGGCACGTCAGTAGGTGGACATCCCCCAAGGGGTCCCAGACTGTGAGAGGGCACAGGCTGGGCTGAGGGACCCCTCCCCCCCAGTGCACAGAAACTTGTTTTATATATAAAGCACAGATATACATACAACACATAAAGAGATATACAGTATATCTGTGATACTAAAATTTTATCAGGGGGCAATTAGGAGAAAATGTCTAAAAATACTTCTGGTGGTGGTAGAGTGATACAGAAAATAGGTTGGAGCACTGACATAGAGAACCAGAGGACTTTCTGCCCTTCAGAAAACCTTTAGAAAGACTCAGTTTCATTCAGCAGTTATAATTTAGTTTGTCCCAGAACCCCACTGAAGCACAGTTCCTATGAAGAACACAAATGGGGAAATGATAGCATGGACTGCCAAAGAGAATTGGAATTGGATTACATTTTCACTGTCCTGCAGCTATAGGTTCCACATTGAGCAAATCATTCCACGTATTGTTAGAGGGCCAGGGCTAAGAGTTAAAATCTGAGGCAGATTACATGGGTTTGTATCTTGGCTCTGACATATACCAGGTAGGATATCTTGGGCTTCGGTAAAACGTTAAGCCTCCTTGAGTCTCACTTTGCTTATCTGTCAAATATGACTCCTAATGGTACCTACTTCCTAGAGTTCTTGTCAGAATCCAGGCAGTTGATGTCTATCAAGATATTGGAACATGTCTGGAACTTGGTAAATGCCATCTAAGTTAGCAGTACCTGGTGCATAGTAAGTGTTACCCAAGTGTTTGTTATATTAAACAAACAACTCTAAGTAAGCCATTCCCCTACTCAGTAAACATTTCATGCCTGCTATGTTCAAGGAACTGTGATATGTGCAAGGGGCATGAAAACATGTCAGAAGTAAACTGTGCCCTCAGGGAATCTACTGTCTTTCATGTCAATATGGGTAGGAAAATAACTAGAACATAAGGAAATTTGTGTATAGCTAGTGTCATGTGTGGTGCCCTGTATTCTATGAATAGAGAGAGTGAAGACAGGCATAGCAGGAATGCAGAGAAACCTTCAACTAAAGAGGTGTGGTTTACTTTTGATCTTGAGAATAGCATAGGTGTGCTAGGTGGGCATTACAGGAAATGGGATGACAAATTATTAGCAGAGTAAAGAGCACGTAACAAGGTTGGGAGAAGGGAAAACCTAATGCATGTTTAGGGGAAAGCGATTAATCTAGTTTCATTAAAATATAAGGTGTGAACAGCTTAGATCTTAGAGCCATTGGTGGCAGTGCAACTCCTCTACCAGCATGGAATCAGCATGGAAGTATAAGAAAAGTCCAGAAGGTACAAACTGGAGCCAATAATTATTTCTGTAATAATTTCTTTAATATTAATTTATCACATATAAAATGCAAGCATTAGGACATCAGATTCTGTGCCTGTCTTATCCTATGCTGTATCCTCAGTTCCTAGCATGGTACTTAACAAAGAGTAGGGTTTCAAGAAGAAAATGTTACATGAATGAATGAAACAAATAGGTTTTATGAAAGTATCTTAAATGAAGATTTGGGCCATGGTGTCAGAAAAGAGAAGGTTTGAAGGAGAAAAGGATGTAAGATTAAATATCATAGGCTATAAATATTATAGGCTAGGTTTTGGGGAAATATTCAAAATGTGTGCATCAAAAACCAGAGGAAACTAGAGCTCCCTTGCCTAGGAATCTGAGTCCAAAATGAGCTTCTTAACCCAAAACCACATGTCAGACTTAAAAAAAAGTGGGAAGAGACTAACGTGGGCAGGTAGCTGTCTCCATGATCAGCTGAGCTGGTGGAGGGGCCTTTCTGAGTAGGCAGGGGAAGGACTGATTAGGGTATAGCTTAGGCAAGCATGCATCCCACCAACCATGAGTTTGACATGCTTGCCTTAGAGCCATTGGTGGCAGTGCAACTCCTCTACCAGCATGGAGCCAGCAGGAATTTGAACCCAGGAATCTGGACAAACTCTAAAGCTTGGGGCCAAATTAGAGGCTTCCTTAGAGATTGATGTGCATGTGCCTAGTAGTGGCCCAGGAAAGTCCACTGCTACCAAGCTACCAGACCACACTGACTGGAGGGCATGGGGCCATGTACTGGGTGTTCAGTAGTATTTGTATTGTGAGAGTGAAGGACTGGGTGAAGGGACAGCAAATACTGGGGAATTGAGCACTCTTTAGCTTTTGCATCAGTTGTTTTCCCTGTCGTTTTTTGACTTGGTAACAAGAACATTCCTAATTGTATGATCATGCCTCAAGTCAGACGTATAAACACACTATATACCAGAAGTTGAATTCTATGTGACATGCTGAAAACTGAAGATGACCACAAGGTCAGGTGCTTTGGTAGCAGAAACAGATCAGGATTTTGTGCCAGCTTTTCTAATTCCTATCTGTGGGACCTTGGGCAATCCCCAACTCTCTCTGTGTCCAGCTTCTTTACCTATAAAATGTAGGTAACAATGACATCTGCCTTATAGGGTTATTAGAAGAATTAAATAAAATAATGTTTGGTGTGTACTTGGTATGTAATGATTAGGTGCTGACACCAACCCACAAAACCTCTAAGGTAGCTCAATAAATACATGATGAGTGAATGAAAGGGCACTTAATAAAGCCCAACCTGTGGCAGAGCTAGTTTATCTCAGGGTAAGAGTGCTGAGATGCATTAGCAAACCAGTCAAGGTGGGTTATGGGTATAACCATACTTTATGCTTAAAAGGCTTATCTCCTCAAAGCAGGCATAAGAGCTGTTGATGTCTTTTGAGCATCTGCTGTGCACCCAGTATTGGGCTAGGCATCCTCCTGAGTGCATACCAAAGGTGAATAAAACAAAGTCTCTGTTTTAGCAAACACTCAACATTGTTAGGCAGACCAATGTCAGTTGTGAATTTCATGTTGTGTAACTGCTGTATCCATTTTGTGAGACCCCACTTTTCCACTTTCTTGCTTCCTATTGCAATCCTGATTGCCTGGTATGTGTTTCCATGGTCTACTGAACCAGAATCTCTGGTGGTGGAAAAAGCAATCTGTGTTTTAATGAGCCCTCCAAGTGATTCTGATGCACACTGATTTTAAAACCACTGATTTATATAAAGGGTCTGGGGTGTAACTGGTGCTTCAAAAAGGGTCAAATTGATCATTTAGAAAGGTTCTCATAATTTGTAGAACTAACTAGACAAGAAATTATGGTTCCTGAAGGATGCAATATGGACCTGGTATTAGTTTAATTTTGGGCAGGGCCTTCTTGGATTTAGCACTGAAAGTCCCACATCCTGGACACCCCCTTAGTCCCAGACAACTGATCATCTTACTGATAAAAGACAGTATAATATAGGCCCATATTTTTCCCAGTGTTGCCAGGGTGCCATTATTTGCCCTGATTTTATAGATGGGAAAGCTATGGCAGAGAGAGAGGTCATATAGTTAGGAAGAAGGCAATGGTATTAGAATTCAAATCCAGCTCTGCTTCACTCCAAATCCTATGATCTTAACAAATTCCTACAAGTGGAATCGCTATGTCAAAGTATGCATGAGAAAAAATTCTAACACTGTTGCTGAATACTTGTCCCAGAGGCATAGCATGTATTTCTATACATTTTGTGTATTTGTGCATATATTAGCACAAGGCATACACACACACACACACACACACACACACACACACTAGCGGCCCAGTGCATGAATTCATGCACCAGTGGGGTCCCTTGGCCTGGCCTGTGGAATCTGGCTGGAATAGGCTCTCTGACATTCCCCAAAGGGTCCCAGATTATGAGAGGGTGCAGGCCAGACCAAGGAACCCCACTGGTGCACAATCAGGGCCAAAGAAGGACGTGGGAGGTTGGCCAGCTAGGCAGGGACTGCAGGAGGGTTCCAGGGCATGTTCAGCCTATCTCAGGCCCAATTTGTTGAACCCCAGCAGCAAGCTAACCTACCAGTTGGAGCGTCTGCCCCCTGGTGGTCAGTGCATGTCATAATGACTGGTCGACTGGTTGACTATCTGCTCCCTGGTGGTCATTGCACATCATAGTGAGCAGTTGAGCGACCTTAGCATATCATTAGCATATTACAGTTTGATTGGTTGAATGGCCGACCAGATGACCAGACACTTAGTATGTTAGGCTTTTATTATATAAGATAATGACAACAGTGTACAAAAGTATGCTCCACCAACCAGGCCTTATGACCTTGCTTAATTTTTGCCAAACAGATAGGCAGTCCTCATATTATTCTCCGGTGCACATCTTTTGACCTAGTGTGATCAATTGGTCAGCAGAGCTAGGTGTAATTTGAGACAGGAAATTGAGTGGGGGCCTCTTGGCTTAGTGTGAGTTTCATTGAAGTAAAGTCCTGATGCACTTTTAGAATCTTCTGGGGCACCATCAAAGATACATATGTAAAAGCTCTATTGCATTGGTCCCAGGTGGACCTCAGGATTAGAGAAGCCACTTTGTGAAGCTCATTGGACTTCTCTAACCCTCCAATGACATGTTCATTATCCAAGTTGCAGTTACACTTTTGGGACTTAACTGTTTAATGTTTAAGCCCATAAGTTTTACCTGGGAGAACAGGTTTAGGAGAGTTTAGGCTATGTGCTTTATCCCTGGGGAATTTGTTTCTCTCCTCCCACCTCCTAAAAGAAGAACATTTGATCTGTGACAAGAATAGGGGAGGGCAAAAGTATTCAAAAGAATGAGGTTGCAGGAGATATACAAATGTTGTAAATGTAGAGGACCATGCTAATAAATGAAAATGGGTGCTGTATTCCTGGGTAGAGCCCACACAGAATTTGTGACTGAGATGGGCAAAACACAGAGGTGGAAAGAAAAATGGGAAAGAGTGTAAATATATTTGAGTATGTATATATTTGAGCATGCACACATATGTATTATATATATATATATTTTATATGTATATGTAAAAATCTATATTTTTATATTAGACATACTAGAAGCCCAGTGCACAAAAATTTGTGCACTCAGGGGGTCCCTCAGCCCGGCCGGTGCCCTATCACAGTCTGGGACCCCTCAGGGGATGTCCACCTGCTGGCTTATGCCCACTTCACTGGGGATTGGGCCTAAGCTGGCAGTCAGACATCCCTCTGGCAGCCCAGGAGCCCTCAGGGGATGTCCACTTGCCAGCAGGGAGCAGGTCTAAGCTGCAGTTGGACACCCTTAGCACTGCTGAGGAGGCAGGAGAGGCTCCCACCACCACCGCTGTACTGGCAGCCATCAGCCTGGCTTGTGGCTGAGCAGAGCTCCCCCTGTGGGAGTGCACTGACCACCAGGGGCAGCTCCTGCATTGAGCGTCTGCCTCCTGGTGGTCAGTGTGTGTCATAGTGATCAGTCATTCCCAGTTGTTCTGCTGTTAGGGTCAATTTGCATATTACCCTTTTATTATACAGGATAGAGGCCTGGTTCATTGGTGAGGGCTGGCTGGTTTGCCCTTAAGGATGTCGCAGATCAGGATGGGGGTCCCGCTGGGGTGCCTGGCTTGCCTGTGTGAGGGCCTGATGGCTGTTTGCAGGCTGGTCAAGTCCCCCAGCAGGGACCCTCACCCTGTGAGGGTGGGGCCATCCTGGGTGAGGGGTTGATGGCTATTTGCAGGCTGGGTACAGCCTCCAGTGAGGCTGGCTGGAAGCAGGTATCTGGAGTTTATTTATCTTCTATAATTGAAACTTTGTTGTCTTGAGTGGAGACCACGGGCGGCCTAGGCAGGTGGGAAGTTTAGCTTCCTCCATAGCCGGAGCAAGCAAGCCTCCTGTTTGCTATAGCTCCATGGCTGCTGGCTGCCATATTGGCTGGGTTAATTTGTGTATAGTCACTCTGATTGGCTGGTGGGCATGGCTTGGCTGGTGGGCTGGCTTAGGTGTAGCGCAATGATGCCTAATTTGCATATTGCTCTTTTATTAGATTAGATACTATATATTCAAATATATATTATATAAAATATGTTATATATAAAATATATACTAAAATATTTAGGACTCTGTAGGGAGGAAGAAAGTCTTAGGAGATATCTAGAGACTGGAGGAGGTTCTATCTCAGATGGGTAAAATTTAGAAGAAAGGAAAGTTCCACATACTATCTTCCAAGAAGGAAGCCAACTGTGTGGATTGTGATTGCTCTTTACTCTTGAGTATGGTAGCTTTCTGATATGATTATCCACTTGGCAGATTTCTCTCAATTTGACTCTGGGCAACTAGCATTGACTGGCACTTTGGCCAAAAGGAAACCATAAAATCATTCCCTTGAAGAAAATTTCCAACTTTAGTCAGCTGCAATTTACATACAATGAGATTTATCCATTTAAAATGTATAGTTGGATGAATTTTAGTAATTGTATAAAGTTGGGTAACCACCATCATAATCAAGTTATGTAACAGTTCCTTGACCCTTAAAAACTTCCTTGTGCCCATTTATATTCATCCAAGACCCCTGACCTCAAGAATCTATGACTTGCTTTTTGTCACTGTACTCTTTTGTGTTTGACTTATTTCACTTAGCAAAATATTTTTGAGGTTCATTGATGCTGTAGGGTCTATTAGTGATAGGATTAGAGGCCTGGTGTACAAATTTGTGCACGGGTGTGGTCTGGCTGGCCCTGCCCAGATCAGAGTGGGGAAGGCTGATAAGGGCTAGACC
The DNA here is from genome assembly GCA_004026665.1 of Murina feae. NCBI lineage: Eukaryota > Metazoa > Chordata > Mammalia > Chiroptera > Vespertilionidae > Murina > Murina feae. The sequence goes on along the minus strand of PVJC01021350.1, from coordinate 19,192 downwards.
AGCCAAGGGGAGGGGCCATGGATGATTGGCCAGCTGGCTCCACCACTGATTGGGGTGGGGGGGCCAATCAGGGGCCAGGCCAGATGCGGGGCAGAGGCCATGGTAGGTTGGCCAGCCAGCCCAGCCTCTGATATGGCTGAGGCCAACTGGGGGGGAGGGGGCCAGTTGGCCAGCCACAGTGTGCATCAAAGTGACCAGTCATTTCGGTTGTTCCAGTCATTTTGGCATTCTGGTCACCACATGGCATATATCCAATATAATAAAAGAGAAACATGCAAATTGACTGTTACCACCAGCCAATCAGAGTGGCTGTATGCAAATTAACCTGGCCAAGATGGAGGCCAACAGCCATGGAGCTAGAGCAAACCAAAGGATTCTGTTGCAACTGCCTGCCTAGGCTGGCTGAGCCTCTGCTCACAGCCATGCCCACCAGCCAATCAGAGCAGCTGTATGCAAATTAACCCAGCCAAGATGGAGTCTGGCAGGGCGGCTCTGCACTGGGAGCCTCCACGGCCGGCCGGCATAGCTGTGCCAGGTGTGTCAGCTCAGTGGGAGGAGGGGTCTGGCCTGGGGCCTCCTCGGGGCGTCCAGGAGCAGCTGTCCTGGGTCTGCTGCCTAGCTCCGCCCCCGGGAGCCTCCGAGGAGTATCCAGGAGCTCCTGTCCTGGGTCCACTGCCTGGCTCCACCTCCTGGGGGCCTCCCTGGGGCATGCAGGAGCACGGGGCCTCTGCAGGGTGTGCAGGAGCAGCCGTCCTGGGTCTGCTGCCTGGCTTTGCCCCCTGGGGGCCTCTGCGGGACATCCAGGAATGCCTGTCCTGGGTCCACTGCCTGGCTCTGCCCTGGGGGCCTCCGCAGGGTGTCCAGGAACACCCGTCCAGGGTCCGCTACCTTCATCCGCCCCCCAGGGGCCTCCACAGGGCATGCAGGAGCGTCTGCTGCACAGTGCGGAGAATCCGAAGCCAGTTCACTGCTCAGCTGCACCCCAGGTTTGTTTGTTCAGCAGCAGGGCCCCATCAAGGGATTCTGCACCAGCGTCCACCCCTGGCTTGCCACCCAACTCTGTGCCAGGTGTGTCCCCTCAGCGGTGTGGGCCCACCAGGCTGGGAAACGTCCAGACCTGCACTCACCAGCCTTCCCACCCTCCAGTGCACCAACCCTGAAGGGGCTGTGGGCAGCCTGAAAATGGCTCTCAGCCCCTCATCCAGGCTGGCCAGGCATGCCAGCAGGTGGACATCCCCCCCGAGGTGTCCCAGACTGCAAGAGGGCACAGGCCGGGCTGAGGGACCCCCACCCCCCGAGTGCACAAATTTTTGTGCACTGGGCCCCTAGTATATATATAATAGAGGCCTAGTACATGAAATTCATGCACAAACAGAGGTGTCCCTTAGCCTGGCCTGCACTCTGTCCAATCTGGGACCTCTTGGGGGATGTCCAACTGATGGTTTAGCCTGATCCCTGCAGACAGCCCTCTCAAAATCTGGAATTGCTGGCTCCTAACCACTCACCTGCCAGCCTGCCTAATGCCCCCAATTGCCTTCCTTTGCCAGTCTGTTTGCCCCCAATTGCCCTCCCCTGCCAGACCGTTCACCCTCAACTGCCCTCCCCTTCCAGTCTGGAAGCACCTTGAACAGCCCTCCCCGCCGGCCTGGTTGCCACCAATGGCACTTCCCTAAAGGTTAGGTTGCCTCAACAGCCCTCCTGCAGGCCTGGTCATTCTCACCAGCCCTCCACTGATGGCCTGCTCACCCCCAATTGCCCTCCCTTGCTGGCCTGATCACCCCAACTGTCCTACCCTGCAGGCCAGGTTGCCCCCAACTGCCCTTCCCTGTCAACCAGATCTTGCCCCAAACTGCCTTCCCCTGCTGGCCTGGTCACCCCCAACTGCCCTCACCTGCTGGCCTGGTTGTCCCCAACTGCCCACTCCTGCTGGCCTGGTCACGCCCAACTGCTTGCTCCTGCTGGACTGGTAGTCCCAACTACCCTCCTATGCCAACCTCATCACCCAAAACTGCCCTCCCCTGCTGCCCTGATTGCCCCCAATTGCCTTACCCTCCTGGCCTGGTAGCTCCTACCAGCCCTCCCTTATAGGCCTGGTCACCCCCAACTGCCCTCCACTGCTGGCCTGGTTGCCCCCAACTGCCCTCCCCTGTCAGCCTGGTTGCCCCCAAATGCCCTCCCCTGCAGGTCTGAAGTTGCCCCAACTGCCATCCCAGGCTGGCCAGATATCATCCCCTACTGCCCTTCCATGCTGGCCTGGTCACCCTGAACGGCCCTCCCCTGCTGGCCTGGTCGCTCCAAACTGCCCTTCCCTGAAGGTCAGTTTGACCCCAACTGCCTTCCCCTGCCAGCCTGGCTTCCTCCAATGACGCTTTCCTCCTTGCTTGGCTGCTCCCAACGACACTCCCCTAAAATTTAGTTTGCCCGCAACAGCCCTCCCCTGCAGGCCTGGTCACCCCCATCTGCCCTCCACTGATGGCCTGGTCGTCCTCAATTGCCCTTCCTTGCTGGCCTCATCTCCCCAACTGCCTGCTCCTGCTGGACTGGTCACCCCCAACAGCCCTCTCCTGCCAGCATGGTTGCTCCCAACTTCCCAACCCTGCTGGCCTGGTCACCCCCAACTGCCCTCCCCTGCAGGCTAGTTTGCCCCTAACTATACTCTCCTGCAGCCTGATCACCAAGAATGGCCCTCCTTTGCCAGCTTATTCTTCCTCAATGGCCCTCCCTTGCCAGCCTGGTCTCTACCAACAGCCCTCCCCTCCTGGCCTGGTAGCCCCCAACTGCCCTCTCCTGTAAGCCTGGTTGCTCCCAAATGCCCTCCCCTGCAGGCCTGAAATTGCCCCAACTGCCATCCCAGGCCAGCCAGATCTTGCCGCCTACTGCCTTCCCCTGCTGGCCTGATTGCCCCCAACTTCCCTCCCCTGCCAGCCTGGTCACCCTGAACGGCCTTCCCCTGCTAACCTGGTCTCCCCAGCTGCCCTCCTTTGCAGGCTAGTTTGCCCCCAGCTGCACTCTCCTGCAGGCCTGATTGCTGAGAACAGCCTTCCTTTGCCAGCTTATTTTCCTCCAATGTCCCTCCCCTACCAACCTGGTTGTCACCAATAGCCCTCCCCTCCTGGCCTGGTCACCCCCAACTGCCCTCCTGTGCAGGCCTGGTTTCCCTGAATGGCTCTCGTCTGCCAGTTTGGTCGCCCTCAACTGCCCTCCCCTGCCGGCCTGGTAGCACCTCCAAATGCCCACCCTTGCCAGCCCACTTGCCCTCAACTGCCCTCCTTTGCCATCCTGGTTGCCCCCAATGGCCTTCTCCTCCTTGCCTGGTTGCCCCCAACAGCCCTCCCCTATAGGCCAGTTTGCCCCAAACTGTCCTTCCCTGCCAGCCTGATCTTGCCTTCAAATGCCCTCTCCTGCCAGCCTAGTTGCCCCCAACTGCTCCCTCCTGCTGACCTTGTCACCCTGAATGGCCCTCCCTTGTTGGATTGGTTGCCCCCAAAAGCCCTTTCCTGCTGGTCTGGTCTCCCCCAACAGCCTTCTTCTGCTGGTCTTGTCACCCCCAACTGGATTCCCCTGCCAGCCTGGTTTCTCCCAACGGCCCTCCCCTATGAGCATTGTTGTCACCTATGTCACTCTCCTCCTGGCCTGGTCACCTCCAACAGCCCTCCCCTACATGCCAGTTTGCCCCCAATGGCCGTCCCCTGCAGGCCTGATTACCCCTAACCCCCTGCCAGCCTGATCTCTCCCCTGACTCTGCCTCGGCCCCCACCACCATGGCTTTGTCCAGAAGGAAGTTGGACATCCAGAAGATGGCTGGTTGACCTGGACTAATTAGCATATTGCCCTTTTATTAGTATAGATAGATTATATAGAATTGGATTGCTTAAATGGGGGTGAAAAGCCTTTTTCAGCAGGAGGAGATGTTTTTGGCAGACAAAAATGCATAATCCCTATATCTAGACTGATAGCCAGCCATATACACTATACTGCCAAACCAGTTATTAAAAAGTTGGACCACTTTCTTACACCTTACACCAAACAGCTGTTGCCCTTAAAACAACTGTTGCCCTTCACAGTTCACCCAGATTAGGTTCTGATCGGTCTATTTTTATGCCAGTCAGCATCAAAGTCTCCACCTCCTAGGCAGCCATTGGCTCTTCTAGGAAATCCAGAATGGTTCCACTGACAGCTGTCTCTCTCTCCAGGCCTATCTCCAGGCCTGATCAGCAGTCTCTGTGGAAGCTGCTGAACAGGCCCTTCATCTCTCTCTAGGTCTGATCTGCAGCCTTCACAACAGCTGCTGATCAGGCCCTGCCTTTCTTGCCATGCCCGCCTCACCCCGCCCACCCACCTGCCACCCCACCTGCTCACTGGCTGCCAGTCTTGCTGTGATAGGAGCCTATGGGCCACAGGGGAGGGACCGAGAGGTGCTCCATGCACTTCCTGGTGACAGTTTGCTTGGTTGTTTTGGTCATTATGGCCATTGGTCTTTTATTATATAGACTAGAGAGAGGCCTGGTACACAAAATTCATGCATGGGGCTTGGGGGGGAGATCCCTCAGCCTGACCTGCACCCTCTCCAATCTGGGACCCCTCAGGGAATGTCCAACTGCTGGATGTCCTGCAGGATCAGGCCTAAACAAGCAGTCGGACATCCCTCTCGCAATCTGGGACCACTGGCTCCTAACTGCCTTCCCCTGATGGTCTGATCACCCCTAACTGCCCTCCCCTGCTGGCCTGATCACCCCTAACTGCTCCCCTGCAGGCCTGATCGCCCCTAACCACTTCTGCCTCAGCCTCTGCCACCGTGGCTTTGTCCGGAAGGAGGACTGGATGACTGGAAGATGTGTGGTCAACCCAGTCTAATTAGCATATTATCCTTTTATTAGTATAGATAAACTACTGTTTTCTAACATGGTTGTAACCAGTTTGGATTCCTACTAGCAATTGCTATGAAAGATTCTATGCCCCACATCTTTGCCTGCATGTGACATTGTAATTCTTTTAATATTAGCCATATGAATAGTTGTACAGTGATATATCATTGTGGTTCTGATTTGCATTTTTCTTATGACGAATGATGTTGAGTATCTTTTCATGTGCTTATTGGCCATTCATGTAATTTCTTTTGTCATATCTGTTCAAACATTTTGTCAATTTTTAATTGGGCTGTCTTGTTGATAGATATTTATGCAGGACTGGGCAAAAGTAGGCATGCAGCTGTTCATATGGAAAATAATGCAATAATCTAATCTGAGAGTAATATGCAAATTAACCACCACTCTGAAACACCTAAGCCACACCCACCAACCAAGCCACACTCACCAGCCAAGCCACGCCCACCAGCCAATCAGAGCAGCTGTATGCAAATTAACCCAGCCAAGATGGCAGCTGGCAGCCACGAAGCTAGAGCAAACAGGAGGTTTCTGTTGCCCCAGAGATGGAGTTGAAACTGCCTGCCTAGGCTGGCCGGGCCTATGCTCAAGGCAACAAAGTTTCAATTATAGAAGATAAATAACCCCCAGAAACCTGATTCCAACCAGCCTCGCTGGGATGTTGGGTCAATGGGAGCTGTGGCCAGACTGCAAACAGCCCTCAGCCCCTTACCCAGGCTGGTCAGGCACCCCAGTAGGGATCTGAACCCTGAAGGGATTGTGGGCAGCCTGAAAATGGCCCTCAGCCTCTCACCTAGGCTGGCCATACTCTTATGGGGTAAGGGTCTCCACTGGGGGACTTGGCCAGCCTGCAAACAGCCATCAGCCCCTCACCCAGGCTGGCCAGGCATGCCAGCAGGTGGACATCCCCTGAGGGGTCCCAGACTGTGAAAGGGCACAAGCCAGGCTAAGGGACCTGCCCCCCGCCCCCCGAGTGCACAAATTTTTGTGCACCAGGCCCCTAGTTAATAAATAATAATACAAGAATAATCCGTTTTGTGTACTTAAAACTGTAAACCTACCTTTGTCCCACCCTGTATACTCTGGATACAGATACTATATATGTATTGAAAATATTTTTTCTTCTTTTCTGTGGCTTGCCTTTTTATTTTCTCAATAGTAACTTCTGAAAAGCAGTTTTATGTTTTAATGAAGTCCGTTTTATCAATTTTTCCTTTATGGTTTATGATTTTCATGGCCTAATAGATCTTAGCCTACTGAAAAGTTCCCAAGTTTTCTTCTGTGTTTTCTTCTATAAGTTTCATAGTGCTGGTTTGTACATTTAAGTTTAACTATGAACCACTTGAGTTAATGTTTTGCCTGATATAAGGTAAGGTTGAAGTTCATTCCACCATCTCCCCCCCCCCTCCCCCCCCGCCGGCAAATAGATATTGAGTTATTTGGCACTATTTGTTTAAATATCTGTCCATATTTTTTCCTCCTTTTTTTCTTCTGTTTTCTATCTTTACTTGTGCTTTATTAAGATAAGGGTTTATTGTCTTCATCTGATAACTTTATGGACATAGATACTACTATTGTTTGAGAAATGATGCCTAATTGTAGGGAATATATGCAATATATTTTACCAGGGCATTTGGAATAGTTTTGTGGGTGTGGAACTTATGCTACCATGTACTCTGTGGTTTGTTAGTTCCTTGAAACATTGAAAAGATGGGAAAAGCTGAGGTTTAGGTAATATAATTTGCAAGATGTAAAAAAAAAAATCTGTAGCAGTTCCAAAGGATAAAGTCTCAGACTCCTAGAAAGCATTTGAGTGAGGCCCTTGCAGCCTGATGGAGTGGAATCAGAAAAAAGTTTTATACAAAGTTGGGGATATTAATTTTCATGAGGAAACCAATAAAAAGGTACTTTGATGGTGCTTTAATTTTTCTAAGTGACTAAAATTAGATGTAGAAAGGATACTATGGTTTACTTTTTAAAAAATATATAGTGTCTGAATTTTCACTCTTTTATTTATTTTTTTAAATATTTATTGTTCAGATTATTACAGTTGTTCCTCTTCCCCCCATAGCTCCCCTCCTCCCAGTTCCTACCCCACCCTCTGTCCTTATCCCCCCACCCCCGCTGTTCTCATCCATAGGTGTGCGATTATTGTCTAGTCTCTTCCCGCACCCCCAACACCTTTTCCCCCCTGAAAATTGTCAGTCCAATCCCTTTCTATGCCTCTGATTCTATTCTATTCACCGGTTTATTCTGTTCATCAGATTTTTTATTCACTTGGTTTTTAGATTCACTTGTTGATAGATTTGTATTTTTTGTTCATAATTTTTATCTTTACTTTTTCTTCTTCCTCTTCTCAAAGGATACCTTTCAGCATTTCATATAATACTGGTTGGGTGGTGATAACTCCTTTAGCTTTTTTTTTGTCTGTGAAGCTCTTTATCTGACCTTCAATTCTGAATGATAGCTTTGCTGGGTAAAGTAATCTTGGCTGTAAATTCTTGCTATTCATCACTTTGAATATTTCTTGCCACTCCCTTCTGGCCTGCAAACTTTCTGTTGAGAAATTGGCTGACATACCTATGGGTGCCCCCTTGTAGGTAACTGACTGCTTTTCTCTTGCTGCTTTTAAAATTCCCTCCTTGTCTTTTGCTCTTGGCACTTTCATTATGATGTGTCTTGGTGTGGTCCCCTTTGGATTCCTTTTGTTTGGGGTTCTCTGCACTTCCTGGACTTGGAAGTCTATTTCTTTTACCAAGTAGGGCAAGTTTTCTGTCATTATTTCTTCAAATATGTTTTCAATATCTTGCTCTCTCTCTTCTTCTGGCACCCCTATAATTCTGATGTTGGTATGCTTGAAGTTGTCCCAGAGGCTCCTTACATTGTCTTCATATTTTTGGATTCTTTTTTCTTTTTGCTTATCTATTTGGGTATTTTTTGCTTCTTTGTATTTCAATTCTTTGACTTGATTCTTGTGTTCCTCTAATCTGTTGTTGGATCTTTGTATAACACTCTTTATTTAAGTTAGTGTATGCTTAATTTCTAGTTGGTCCTTTTTCATATCCTTGAGGGTCTCATTAGATTTACTGAGAGTCTCACAAAGTTTATCAGTGGTTTCTAGAAAATTTTTGAAAAACCTTATAACCATGGTTTTGAAGTCTATACACTGTCATTTGCTTTCCTCCTTTTCTGTCATTTGTGATTTGTTTCTTTGTCTCCACATTTTGGCTGCTTACCTGGGCTGATAGAGTGGCTTTTTGTGTTAGGTGATCACTAAGAGGAAATGACCTCCAAGCCACTTGGTTTTGCGAATCAGCTGTGTCTACAGTGGGAGAACTTCTGTGCTAGAGACACCCTTATGGGGCAAGAGTTGTTTCAGTGAGGCTTTGGTGCTCATGAAGTCTGCCCCTAGTGTGTCCCTTATGAATCTGAGGAGTTGTATTTAAGATTGTACCACTCAGACCCCTGGGTATGCTGGCACTTGTATCTCCAAGGAGGTGCTATTTTAGCCTTTGCCTGAGGCTACTTAGCCTTTTATATGCAAAAGCCCCTGTGAGAAGCTTGGGTGGGGCCCAGTCTTGGGGAGTCTATAGGATGGAGCAACCAGCTATGGCTGCTTCTCAGTCCTGCCCTAAGAGGCACCGGGTCTCAAGCCGCTCTGGAGTTCCTCCTGGTTCCCGACGGTGCCAGACAGTCCAGCTCCTCACCATATGATTCTGAGTCCCCAGAAACTCGCCTGGAACTGGAGTTCAGAGCTGTCAGGAGCTTGTGCCTCCCTCTGGTACGAAATGCTTCCAGACATTTCTGTGAGCCCTTTTGCTTGCGCACCTCTGTACCTCTGCACCTCTGTATTTCTGCACCTCCTCTGCATCTCAGTCTCTTTCTAGTTGTGGAATTTCCACTCAGCCAGCCTTCCTGGGTGGTGTCCGTTTTTTCTTTTCATTGTTCTTTTAAAATGGTTGTGCATGGCCGCAATTCCAGTGTTTACCTATGCCATCATCTTAGTTTCTCTCTATGGTTTACTTTTTAAAAGTAATGGCAACTGTGCTATAATTTCCAATACTGTGGATATTATTCAGTATAGTATATTGGTCTTATTTGTAAATATTTTAGTAATAACTGATTTTCAACATGCTTCTATGCACATATACATTGTGATGGTTAATTTTATGCTCCAACCAGTGGTCTGGTGCACAGGTAGGGTTCAGAGGCCTGGCCGGCAATCAGGGCTGATTGGGGCCTTCAGGCTGCTGGACGGGGCCTTTCTTCCCTGGCTTCTGTCTGCAAACTTGGACTTTCTTTCTTTCCACACTGCCCCCCTGATGGTCATCACACATCATATCGAGCAATTGGCCTCCCGGTCTCCTGGTCGAACTCCTGAGGCAACACTTTGCATATTAGCCTTTTATATATAGAGATAATTTATGATACATTCAGTGGTCATATGATAGAATATTGTGCATAAATCAAATATATTTGCTAATATAGGAAGATACATATATACATATGTATATACTAGAGGCCAGGTGCACGAATTCGTGCACCAGTGGGATTCCCTCAGTCTGGACTGTGGGATCTGGCTGAAACCAGTTCTCCAACATGCTCCGAGGGGTCCTAGATTGAGAGATATTTCAGGCTAGGCCCAGGGACCCCACTGGTGCATGATTGGGGCCGGGAATGGACATGGGATGTTGGCCAGGTGGGGAGGGACTGTGGAAGAGCTCCAGGGCATGTCCATTCCATCTTGTTCAGTCCCGATTGGCCAGACCCCAGCAGCAAGCTAACCTACTGGTTGGAATGTCTGCCCCCTAGCCGTCAGTGCACATCATAGTGAGTGGTTGAGTGGCCTTAGCATATCATTAGCATATTACGCTTTGATTGTTTGAACAGACAACCAGGTGACCAGACACTCAGTATGTTAGGCTTTTATCATATAGGATTAAATGTGTCTGTGAATATATTCTATTAAAATAAAACTTTTCAATAGAACATAATGAAATGAAATATAAACTATATATAAAGGTGGTCGCTATGGTATTATTTGTAATGATAAATATAAATTATAGTAATAAAATGTTCATAAGTGGGAGACTGATTAAATAAATATGGTATACCCACATAAGGGGATATCATGCTGCTGTTAAAAAGAATGAAGTAGATCTACTAGGTGTACCAATTAATAATGCAGATTTTTTTCAATAGATGGAGTTACACATATGTTGATACATATGTGATTTGATATGTATGTTATTTTGTTGTACTGACAACAAGCTTCAAAACTTCATATGCCAAATTTGCTGAAGGTGTTAACATCGTAGATATTTTTACACTTAAAAATGTCAAATTTCATGCCAAAAAAAGAGCATTTGTGGGCAGTTTTAATTCATTACTTTATTTTGAAGAAAAGTGCTGCTGAATACTTTGGGAAGCTTATGGTGAACATGCTCCATCTCAAGATACTTATGAATGCTGGTTTAAACACTTAAAAAATGATGATTTTAATGTAAAAGACAAAGACATCCAAGTCAACTGAAAGAGTATGAAGACCAATAATTACAAGCATTATTGAATGAAAATGCATGTCAAACTCAAAAACAACTTGAATAAAAATTAAACGTTGCTCAGCAAAAAATTCCCAATCATTTACAAGCAATGGGAAAGGTTTTAAAGGAGGGAAAATGGATGCCACATCAACTGAACGAAAGACAAATGGAAAACCTAAAAGTCATCAGTAAAATGTTGCTTCAACAGCATGAAAAAAAGTCTTTTTTTTTGCATTGAATTGTGACTGGCGATGAAAAGTGGATTTATTTTGAGAATTTCAAATGCACAAAGTCATGGGTTGATCCAGGTCAACCATCAACATCGACTGCAAGGCCAAATCGCTTAGGAAAGAAGACAATGCTCTGCGTTTGGTGGGATCAGGAAGGTGTGGTATATTATGAGCTTCTAAAACCAGGTGAAACCGTTACTACTGATCGCTACCAACAAGAAATAGTCAATTTGAACCATGCTTTTATCGTGAAATGACCAGAATGTTCCAGAAGACACAGCAAAGTAATTTTGTTTCATGATGACGCATCATCACACACTTCAAAACCGGTTAAAGACACGTTAAAAGATCTTGTCTGGGAAGTATTAACCCACCTGCTGTACTCACCAGACCTTGCTCCTTCAGATTACCACTTGTTTTGATCGATGGCACACGCACTTTCTGAGCAGCACTTGAAAACATACAAAGAAGTGGAAGATTGGGTCTCTGAATGGTTTGCCTCTAAACAAGAAAAGTTCTATTGGGACAGTATTCACAAATTACCTGAAAGATGAGGAAATGTGTAGCTAGTGATGGACATTACTTTGAATAAAGCATTTTGATGTTCCTCTTGAAATTATCGTGTTTTCTTTGATTACAAAATCCGCTATTATTAACCAGTACATCTAGTATATGTGAAGTTTGGAACACCCTTCAAAAATATTAATATTAGAAAGAAGAAGTGAGGAACAAGATAATGTGAAGGGTATGCTCCTAAGTGTATGCATGTATTTGTGTGTGTGTGTGTGTGTGTGTGTGTATTTGTGCATAATCTGAAAGGATACCTTAAAAATATTACCAAATGATTGACTTTGGCAAGGAAGATATGGGGGTCTGTTGTTGAGGAGACTTACTTTCTACTGTACACCCTTTTACACTATTTGAATTTTGTAACCAAGTGCCCATAATGCTTTACAAATGAAAAATGCCTTCTTCTGAACATCTTATTATCTATAGTTGAGATCTATTTATATACCCTGTCAAGCACTTGAATTTGGAAGAGGAAATGAATCAGTTTCCTATCTTTTCAATGTTGCTAACTTTTCCCCCAATCTTTTGATTCTGGATTTGAAGGAGGATAGTTTGGGAGTGGAAGGGCAAAAGAGAACATAAAGCTAGGAATAGTGTCCAAGATTGACTTGCAAGTTAAGGCTACCTCAAGTGGATAGAACCAAAGCACCTGTAACTATAAACCAATATGCAACATGCTAAACCATTTATCCCCACTAATTTTTGAAGACTCCCAGGAATATTGGGTGTAGTTTAGCTTGGTGGCTATCAAACCTAGCCTCATCATAATCCTCTTCAATGTTTTCATTAAACATCCTGTTTTTATTATATAAATAATACCTGTATACAGTTTTAAATAAACTTGAACAATATAGAAGAAAAATAAAACTATCATGCTTAATAGCTAGTTTCCAGTCTCCAGAGGTAATCACTTTTAAGTATTTCCAGTTTTGAGTTTTTCTGATGATTAATATCATTACTCTAAATAATATTTAAAAAATAATTTTTATTTTCCATTACATTCAACATTGCAATTGTACAACATAGTAAATAGACACTTATATATATTTTACCAATTTTAGATGTATTTATTTGATTGTATACTAAGATGAAGGAATTAGAACACTTATGCCATCTCCTTTAGCTACTTCTGAGTTTCCCAAAATTTTATTAGTTATATTTTATAATATTCAGGACTTTTAGTGATTACCTTTATAACTTTAAATAATATGCTTTAATCTCTATTTCTGGATCCACTAATTCCAGACAATATTTATTGACACTCACTTGAGAAATATTTTCTTATGCTCTCTCCCTCTTCCCTCTGTTTCTGACTTTTGTCAGCTCTGATATTATGTGTATATTGTTAAGCTTATAAGAAATACTGCCTAGGGTCAAATCCCAGATCCACCACTTGTTATTCATGTAATCTTAGTTAAGTTATTGAATGTCTCTATGCCCTCAGTTTCCTCAACTGTCAAATGGACATATTAGCAGCTGCTGAAGGACTAAATTTCACTCAAATTGAAGTATTTCAAAGCACTTAAAATAGTATTTGGTACAGAGTAAGTGCTTTGGAAGTGTTAAACTAAAAAAATTAAGTTAAAAGTATAATAAAATCCGTTTTGCAACTCTAATTAAATCCTCAGTATGCTTTACCAATGGCTTGATTAATAAAAATAAAGCCAAAATGCAAAAAAAACACACAAAGAACCATTTACCTAAAGAGGACATGTAAATGACAAATAGGCATATGAAAATATTCTTAATATTATTAGTTATTAGGAAACACAAATTAAAAACATGATGATATATCACTATGCATTTATCAAAAGAGCTAAAATCAGTGAGAATAACAAATGCTGATGAATATGTGGTGAAACTAGGTCGTTCATAGATTCATGATGGAAATATAAAATGGTACAACCACTCTCAAAAAAGAGTTTGCAAGTGCACATAGTGCAATATACAGATCTTGTAACACAGAAACCCACACCTGAAACCTTTATGTTCATGTTGACCAATGTCACCCCAATCAATTTAATAAATATTTAAAAAAAGTAAACACACAAGCAGCAAGCACTATTCATCCCAGTGATTATAATTCTAGGCACTTATCTCAAAGAAATGAAGATTAAAGTTCACATAAAACTTGAGATTTTTGTAGTATGACTTGATATCATAAGAACAGGCATATAGATCAATGGAACAGAACAAAGAACCTAGATATTGACCCAAGCCATTATGCTCAATTATTATTAGCCAAAGGAGGCAAGAGCATACAACAGGGTAGAGATGGTCTCTTCAATAAATGGTGCTGGGAAAATTGGAGAGGTACATGCAAAAAAAATTAATTAGATCACCAATTTACATCACACACAAGAATAAACTCAAAATAGATAAAAGACTTAACTGTAAGTCATGGAACAATAAAATCCTAGAAGAAAATTAGGGGGAATATAAAACAATTGGAGGAGTAGCAATCTGAATCTGTGCCAGTAATCAGTATTCTGACGCATATTCTTGCTAGTAGGTAATTAGCTGCATTCTTATCTGTAATGCCTTGCAGAACCTGTTCCCTGGAATACTCCCATTTTACAGAGACCATAAACCATGAACCATAAACCATGAATCCTTAGCGGGGGTTGGTAGTGCTGGCTCCAGCCAGGCCAGAACTTTGGGTATAATCTCACTTTCCCCATCCCAACCCATAGGGGACTGCAAAGCCCATGAAAGGTCTGGAAGCCTGATCCATATCTGGGGGACAAAGAAACTAAGGGGATAAAAGGAAAGCTTTCTCCATATTCATCACTCAGGCTTTGGAGGTTGATTCCTGTGAGTCACTTCACTAGTGCATCTGCAATTCTGCATTACAGGCTCCTCTTCTGAACCCTCTGAGTGCCTGGATGATTATTCTCCCACACTGCTTGGCTGCTTATCTGCAACAATCTGGTGCATTGGCATAGAAAATACGTCGTGCTGCCCACTTAAGGCACCATTAGTAGAGGCTGATGACTGGGTTCATTTGCCTGGGCCCCTGATGATGGGAAGATGTGCCTCCAGTGATTTACTGGGTCCCAGTCCTCATTAAACTCAGATGACCGGGACCCCCACTCACACCCTAGTGGACTCCAAGGAGGACAGAAAAGCCCTTTCTGGAACCAGACATCTGACCAGTGAGTTTTTCCAGAGGGAACTGGTCCAAGTTAGGCCTGTCTCTTGGGACAGAAGAAATGGATGATCACTGCTTAGGCAAAATATTTGTCTCAGTTCAGGGACTATCCATGGATGGAAGTCAAAACTTGGACTGACTGGTGTGTGAATGTGAGTGTGAGAGTCTGTGTGAAGTGAAAGTTACCTTGTGCTTGTCCTGTGTCTCAGCTAACTGGGAGGGATTACATGGTTTAACTGCAAATATGGGAAGTATTTTCTCTAAACCCACTGTCTTAGAATGTATGTTAAAGAATTTTAAGAAAGGTTTTACTGGGAACTATGGGGTGAAGTTAGTCCCTTGGAAGTTAAAAAAGATGTACAACAGACTGGCCATCTTTTGGGGTAGGATGGCCAGTGGAAGGCACATTGGATGTTCCCACAATAAAGAATGTTTACAGAGTTATCACGGCAGACCCAGGTCATCCCAACCAGTTCTCCAACATTGATCAATGGCTGGAAATAGCTAAGCTCAAGCCACCATGGATCTAGCTCTGCATGCATAAGAAGGGACAGAGTAAGGTTTTAGTGGCAGGAGAAAAGAGACAGAAGAGAGTTAGGCCTCTCAGAAAGAGAATAAGACTCCTATTCTGCAGGAACCCCCTGAGGAAGCCCTGCCAGTTTTACCACCTCCATATGTGCCTCAAGTGGCACCCAGTGCTCCTTTGCCTGGTCAGAGAAGCTTAGATTCACCACCTTCTTCCGTCTCTCCCCACCTGGACTCTCCAGAGCCAGTTAGATAGTGCTTGCACTCAGCTGATCAAAGACCCAGCCCACCCCTAGCTTTCTAGATTCCTCTGTGGGAGATTTGGGGTCCCCAAGTGCTTGGAGAAGATTGGACCCTACAAGATTGGGATCAGTCTTTTACTACCAGCCTTTTACCACAACCGATCTCCTGAATTGGAAACATCATATTCCCGCTTATTCTGAAAAACCTTAGGCCATGGTAGACCTCCTAGAGTCAATTTTCCAGATCTATAAGCCCACCTGGGTTGACTGCAAGCAGCTCCTCATGCTAGTTAACACTGAGGAGTGCATGAGAATACTAACAGAAGTTCAGAGATGGCTCCAGATCCAGGTCCTGGATACTAGACACAGACAGATGAACCAGGGAGGCCCTCCCAGATGAAGAACCTAGATGGGACCCAAATTCAGAAGACAGAAGGGCCAGGCTAGAGAGATATAAACTGGCCTTCCTCCAGGGGCTCAGGGCCAGGAAGCCCACCAATATGGCCAACACCTACGAGGTCTTCCAGAAACCTGATGAAAATCCAGCAGCCTTCTATGAGAGACTCTGTGAGGCATATCAGATCTACACTCCTTTTGATCCTAAAGCCCCAGAAAATCAAACTATGTGTTCAACAAAGCCTTTGTAAGTCAGGCTCAGTCCAATGTAAGGAGAAAGCTACAGAAGCTCAAGGGATTTGCAGGAAAAAAACACAATCGAGCTGCTAGATATAGCAAACAAGGTTTTCATCAACCAAGACAGAGAGGCTAAGAAGAAAGCAGAGGAGAGACTGAAAAAGAAAACAACCTTGATAGTGGTGGCTATTAAGAAATCAAGATCCCAGACAGATGAGAAAGGGAAACAACAAGGACCCAGGCCAGGGGGAAGGAGGACAAACCTTAAGTAGAATTAGTGTGCCTATTGTAAGGAATCTGCTTCAGTGGGGACTTCTTAAGTGGTGTCAGTCTCCATGGAACACCACTTTCTTGCCTGTTAAAAAATTTGGGACTATATACTTATCTGGCAGGGGAGATACCATGATCATGAAGGTGGTTTCTCCAGGGCGAGGCTTACCCATTGCACTCTGGCTATGCTGACCCCTGCGATTTCCCCAAATGTGGGAAACTCGACTGCATAATTTGTGGTAGTGGGGGACTGTGTTCTCACTCTCCCCTGGAAAAAAAAGTTTGGGACTAATGATTACCACCTGGTACAGGACCTGTGGGTTGTTAATGAGGCTGATATAACCTTGCATTCTGTGCTGCCAAATCCCTATACCATCTTGGGACTCATTCCATCAGAGGCAGAATGGTTTACATGTCTAGATCTGAAAGATGCCTTTTTCTGCCTTCAGTTGGCACCCTCCAGAAAGCCCCTATTTACCTTTGAGTAGGAAAATCCAACTACAGGGGCCAAGGAGCAGTTCACTTGGACCAGACTGCCACAAGGTTTCAAGAACTCCCTGACTCTTTTTAGTGGAGCGCTAGCATCCGATCTGTCCAAATTCCTAGGACAGGACTTGAGGTGTGTTCTACTCCAATATGTAGATGATCTTCTACTGGCTAGCTCCATGCGAGCTCAGTGCTGGGAGGGAACATAAGCCCTTCTGGGACTCTTAACTGAAAGAGGTTACTGGGTGTCGAAGAAAAGGCACAATTCTGTCAGAGAGAAGTCAATTATCTAGGCTTCCGAATCACCTGAGGGAAATGAAGACTAGGGACTGAAAGGAAGCAGGAAGTATGTGCTATTCCAATCCCCAGCACCCTTGCAGTAGATTTGGGAATTCCTGGGGACAGCATGCTTTGTCACTAAAAAGGGAAGGACTTAGTGTCAGAAGGAAACCATCATGCAGATGCAGCAGCCAAGCTGGCTGCTAAAGAACAAGTAGCACTGTCGCAGATCATGTTGGCCCCTGAATTAACTGAATGTCTGAAATACACTCCTCAGGAAGATGAATGGGCTCAGTAAGAAGTGGGTAAGAGGATGAAGGAAGGTTGGTGTACACTCCCAGATGATAGGGTCTGTGTCCCAGAACAGTTAGCCCATAAGGTAGTCTTCCAGCAGCATAAACTTACTCATTTAGGGAAGACTACCCTAGAGGCTTTGTTAGGCAGATATTACCTAATTGCCTGTCTTCCCTCCTTATGTGCCTCAGTCTCTCAGCGCTGCCTCCTCTGTGCACAGAACAATGCCAAACAGGATCCTATAGGACCAATGGGAGTTCATCACTGTGGGCAAGCTCCCTTTGAGGACTTAGAGGTAGATTTTACAGAAATAGTGTGAGTAGAGGGAATAAATATCTCCTAGTCTTTATCTGCACTTTTTCAGGCTAGGTGGAGGCATATCCTACTCACACAGAGAAGGCAAGAGAAGTCACTAGGCACATAATTCTGTCGTGTGGAATGCCTCTAACCATAGGGTCAGATAATGGTCCAAACTTTATAGTTGAAGTGGTACAGCAGGTAGCTAAGGCCTTAGGAATTAAGTGGAACTTACATACAGCTTACAAGCCCCAGAGCTCAGGGAAAGTAGAGCACATGAAGCAGGCTCTCAAGCAGGCTATGGCTAAGCTATGTCAAGAGACAACCTTACCCTGGACAGATATCTTGCCTCTTGTACTCCTGCGGGTATGCTGTGCCCCAAGGGCCAGGGTAGGTTTCTTTCCCTTTGAAATTCTATATGGCAGACCCCCTCTCTAATTCAGCTGAAGGGAGATTTGAGGGAAATAGGAAACTTAGAGATTCAGCAATTACAAGGACTTGGGAAAACTATCTTTGAAGTCCACAGATGGATTACTGACCGATTGCCCAACTCTTTAGGAACGGCCGTGCACCCTCATAAGCTTGGAGACCAGGTTTGTGTAAAGGATTAGGAAAAGGAGTCCCTTAAAACCAACTTGGAAGGGACCTTATCCAGTCATACTAACCACCCCCACGGCACTCAAGGTTGCAGGACTGAACACCTGGATCCACCACTCCCAGGTGAAAATAGTCCACCAGCTGAGTGATGCCCAGCCTGAGTGGAAGGTGACATCCAACCAGAAACATCTCCTGTGGATCATCCTCAAGAAGACAGCAGACTTGGCTGACTGACCTGCTCTAAAGAATTCAGATAATACCCTGCCGAATTCATCCTTATACTAATATTTCTTTCTTGTCTCCTCCTAAAAGTAATATGCTCTGGTATTTCTGGGTAATCATTGTTTTTATCTTCCTAATAATTCTTATTTTGTCTTTTTATGAGTGTCGCCAGGACCCTAGACTAGTACCAGAGGAGAACTCTTCTGTCCCTGCTGGGACACAGAAACACTATAAATTACTACTGCCTACACAGCAAAGGAATTTATTGTTGTCCCTGACCAAGATGAGACTGCTTCTTTTACTGTCACTAATTGCCCTCCCTTCTTGCCTGATATCTTAGCTGTCTGTCTGAGGTGGCGTCCCAATGACAAACCCAGAACAGAATGTTCATGTTTAAGGAGGGCCAGACCCAGAACCTCACTGATTAAAATCCTACCTCTTACCAAGATATTGCCACTTACTGTGAGTGGCAGGGGAGAATTTATATCACAGGAGCCAACTGGTATCCATCTATGACCTCAATTAGCTCCTTTATGAAGAAAAATAGCTGCATAGGTCACACTTTCCAAAAAACATGCTGGGGATACCAAGGCCAAGAGGGCTCTAAAATTAACCCTGGGCCACTGGGTAAGAAAAAAGAAAAAGGGACAGGTCCAGGCCACCCCATGACATGGACCCCTGGCTGTATCAGACACTAAACACTACTCACCACCTCCTAAACTTCACAAATATGGTTTTTACTAAGAAATACTGGTTATGCTTATCTTTAACCTCTCCCCAATACCTAGCCACTCCTGTGTCCTTATATATCCTTGTTAATCTTTCTCACGCCTCAGGACCGGGAATAGCCGGCCCCACAGTTACAAATGTTGAGTTATTCCAGGTAGCTCTTAAGTGTTTCCTAAACAGCAAAGGGACAGAGTTTGTGGGGTATGTTCCCAAACACCTATTTCCTGCCACGGTTGACAGA